>JPFL01000086.1:153924-199932 GCA_000733385.1 Paramecium biaurelia
TTTTTAATTTTTTCAACTTCTTCTGCTTTAATTTCAGCTTCTATTATATTTTTATTTAATAATTTTTCTTATTCTTCTTTTTATTTTTTTAATTTTTCAGTTTAAGCATCAATTAATTTTTATCTTTATGCTTATTTTTCTGCCTTTCTTTATTCATCTCTAATTTTTCTAATTTCTAAAACTCTTTCCTTCTTTTTAGCATGTTCTTCAATTCTTTTTTCTTCTTCTAATAATTTCTATTTTTCTAATTCTCTTTGTTTCTTCAATATCTCATTTCCCTATATTAATAATTATTGATTTTCCATAACTTTATCTTTCTTTTATTTAGCAACCCTTTGTTCTTCTTCCAAATCTGCTTGTACTTTAGCCTTCATTAATTCCCCTTCTATCTTTTCTTCTTAAACTTACTTAATAAATTTATCCTAATCTATTAATAAAACACATTACTCTCATAATATCATGTTATTTCTTAAGCATATCATGTTGTTACTTTTTTTTCTCTTATAATTCTTATTATTTCTTCTTTTCTAAAAAATCCTTTTCAGCCTATATTTCCAACATTTGTTCATATTAAACCTTTTCTCTTTCTTTTTCTAAGAGTTTCTACATCTCTTTAATTTATTTTTATCCTTCTCTCTCTTAAATTGCATCTACAACAAGCATTTTAGATTGAAACTATCTAATACGTTCATTATTCTCATAGATTTGTTTATTAGCTTTTTCTAAAATTTGTTATTTAACAAGTGCTTAATATCGACGCTCATCTTCATCTATTTTTCTTCTTTCTTCTTCATCCTACTTGAAACGTTCAAACCTTAATTATTATTTATAAATTGAATACTTAGTTCTATCCTTTTAAACCTTGTTCTATTTTAAAGTATTATTCCAATTCTTTACACGATCCTACGATAATTTATGCCTTTTATGAACAGTTATTAATACAATTCAAATTTCTCTGGAGTATCTTGATGATATACTGTAATATGATCTTGCATTCTCTTTAACTCTGAAAGTGGAATCATTGCTGTAGTCTATTTACTTGAAGCTACTGCTGATTATACTCTACGAACACTCATTTTTTAATATTATTTATAATCAATTATTTATCTATATATAAGGGTATGGTATTTTAAAGTTAAATAAAGTAGTTGATGCTTTTGGAATATAACAACTTTCAATTAGATTTTATGGGAATATGAGGTTCATTAACTAAGATTGTTATTCAAAAAGTCCTTTCTTATATTTTTGAATCTCATCAAAACTAAATTTCTGATAACTTGATAATTACATTTTTTTGATTTATATTTAATATTATCATCTATCTATTCAATATGATTAGATCATTATTTTAAGAATATGTTTGAAATTTATTGAGTTTGAAATATTTATTAAGCAGTAAATTAGTTTGAATAAAATTTGGTTGTGATTGGACTTGAATCCTTTAAATAGATTAAAGTGTAATGAAAGTAAACATATTTTGTTCTGATGTAGTTCTATTCTAATTGGACTTCAAATAATAAAATTGAATCAATATATATATTCTCATATTCATATTCAATTAAGGTATAAGAATAGATATTTAAATTATCTTAAGAAACTTTTCATTTTTATGTACATCTAATTATTCTTTATTCTATTGATTAAAACTCAAAATATTAATTTTTATGGATTAATCAATTAATGATGCAGAGGCTTTCCTCAAATAAAAAATCAAGATAAATCCATTAAAAGACCAGATGTAGCAAAACCAAAAGAATTATGAAGTTCAACTTTAAGTTGCTCATTATTTCAAGAAATCTGAAAGTTACACCAAAAAACCTGCAATAAAATTAGTGAGTATGATTTTATTTCATTAAATTACTCAGGCAATGAGAACGATGAATTACAAGTCTATTTTATTTATGGGGAATTTATTCCAGATCAAAGTAAAAAATAAGATTATGAATCTTTTAAAATTGATATTATTGAAACCATGAATCCAAAAATTGATAAATTTTTTATCATAGTCTTTTTCAATACTAATATGATGACTGCATCAACACTCAATGATTTCAAAGATTATTATGGAACTTTACCTGAAAAATACTTTTTTAATATGAAAAATTTTATTGTCTTACATGCAAATTTTATTGTTAAAGGAGGAGGTATTTTTGGAATGAATGAAATCAAATAATTTTTTAAGAAAATCACTACCTTTGCTGACACGTACCATTTTCATATTTAACATCTAGACTTCTGATTCTATCAAAATAAGAATGGTTTAGATACAAAATGTTAGCTGCATTACCAGAAAGTGTTAAAGCATAAGATTAATCTTATAAAGATATAGAGAATTAAAGAAAAAAAACTGTTTTTAGGAAATAATAAACATAATAAGCAATTGGAGATGATGATATAGATTCAGATGATAATTTTGATAAAGATTCTAAAATTTTGGGATTGAATTTACATGAATATGAAAGAAACAAATATGGTATTCCAGTCATTCTAGATATGCTTGTTTAATACTATGAAAAATAACCAGAAAAACTTAAAACAGAAGGAATATTTAGAAAATAAGCTGCTGTTTATGAAGAAAAAGTAGTTGAGGCAGCATTAGCATGTTAAAAAGTAGGATTTGTAAATAAAGTCGAAAATGCTCATACAATTGCATGTGTTTTTAAGCAATTTTTCTTAAAATTGAGAGAACCACTAATGACTTATCAATTATATGATTGGGTTGTTTAAAATAAACCATAAATTGAATAAAATTTAGAAGTTAGTGTTTAAATGCTTTTTGAATACATGCCAGAAATGAATAGAGAAATATTACTTTTCTCATTAGGATTTCTATATTCAGTAATTAACGAACAAGAACATAATTTAATGACTGCTTATAATATGGCTGTTGTATTTGGTCCTAACTTTTTTAGATCTGAAGTAGTCAAAATGGCTGATTTAGGTCATGTTACGTAATAATTTATAATAAATTAAGTCTTTTTGTATAAATAGTTCAAATTATGTTGGAATAAAAAAAAGACTATGATTATAAAAAGTTTTTAGAAGTAAGAAGTGATAATTTAAATTTCGATGCATCATTAGTTCCTTTTTTGCCAGATGATTTAGCCAATTTAGATGACATATTAGATATGGTATCTGGTAAATATTGCATATTATTATTCTAGACAAAAATGTAGTAAACGAAACTGAGAGAAAAGAATTAAAGTCTAGATATAAATGAATTGAGTATATTGTTAGATCAAATTATTGTGATTTTTAGTTAGTTATAATTCTTCAGAACGTTTCTTCAAGTGTATGTAATGTAGTAGATGTTAACTATTTCTTCTTAATGTCTAATATTTAAGTCCCATATAGTATGGATTTGTTTTTATACCTAGTTAATCGAAATTATTTGTATGGTTAAGTTGTTTAGATCTAGGATTTTTATGTGCGAGCTGATTAATAGATGGATGGCAATCGATTATTACATGATCGATTCATTCTTGCTTCAAATTGTACAATTTAGGATATTATTTCATTATTCCTTGATTTTAATTTATTTCCATTCATTTTTTATTTTAATAATGAATCCTCTATAAATTGCTTGACAATTTGAGCTATCAACATAGGAATATAAATCTCTTTGAATAACAGAAAAATAGAAAAATAAGAATTTGAAATATTTACTAACAAAAAAATAAAAGTTTCCATTTATTAAAATACTTAATGGAATTCATAATTGTTTTTAATTTTCTTCTGATCTTCAAAATCAATATGTCCTATTTAAATAATAAAGAAAGCAAATAACTAGTAAATATAACAGGTTATAAAACAGATTGAAAGGAAATAAGATAACAGTTATTGCAATATCATTGAAAATGAAGGTAGTAAACTTAAATTATTTATATAAGTTCATTTGTATTAGCATAACAAAATAAGAATTTTTATAAAGCAGAAAAAGGATGGTCTACTTCAAATGTAGTCATATCGATACATTCAATTTATATATAAGAGGATCTAGAGAGAAGTAAATAAAAAAAGGAATTAATAACTATTTAATTTTTTTATTACAAGAAAAAATAAAATTTATAACTTGATTCAATATTTTGTCTTTAAGCAAATCTTTGTATGAGTAAGATGAAGATCTCAAAAATTTCATCAAAAGACACTAAACATAATGATCTAATCAGTAAACAAATCAAGTCACTAGTTAATTGTTGAAAGTTATAGGTTTAAAGGATGTATAATTCATGGTATTTGAATTTATTTGATAAGACTTTATGAAAATTATTTAATATAACAAAAATATAACGAATGTGTGGTTTCTAATGCATTTCTATAATATTTTAGAACTTAATAATTTATCACTATTTATATAATATGAATAATGAAGATTTGGAGCGTATAACATTCTCAAAGTAAAGTCATTGAAGCTACGTAGTTAAACATCCATTTAAGACTTTGGTCAATTTCGGAGTAGACTGGGAAATGAAAAATTTGAAAATATGAAATTGAATTAACAATTAAAAAGTTAAAGCTTCAATGTTGTTGAAGGTGGTACACCGAAAGCAAGAAAATAGAAAAAAACTAAAACAAATATTATTTTGCGTAATTAGGAAAGCGTTTTTGGTAGCAGATTTGATAATGATAATTTATCAAGAAAGGATATTGCTTCTGCCAAAATGATATTTGGAGCCAGATCTGATAAAGTTAAAAAGGAAAGTACTAAATAAGTAATGGATATAATATGTTTAGATTGTTGAATAAATAAATGAAAAAGTTTAGAAACAAAAATACAAGTTTGCTTAAGAAAAAATGAAATGTAGAACTGAAAAGACCTTCAATAATAGTGATAATTAATTCTATAAAATGAACAAAAAATATGAGAAAACTAAACATAAGACTGAATAAAGTTATTTAATTGATTTATATAAAATATATGGATATCAAAGGTTGAAATATGAATTGAATGTAATTTTTTATTTAAATAGATTTATCAAGATAATTATAGTTTTTTGGAACTTAGAAAAATCCTAATAAAGTTTATCTATGGAATATTAATCATCTTAAATTACATGCAAAGAACCATCTTTTACAAAATATTTATGTCAATAATAATATTAGTGAATCTTGTAATTTTTGTATCAAAAATCTTATCAATAGAAGATGATAAGTTTATTGTTTATGAAATAAGTAATAAAATTTTATTTGAAATTAGTGGTAATATACATATACATTGCTGATTAAGCATTTAGAATACTGTCAAAGGGAATAATAGGACATAAACATGCATATTTTAGAGTTGTTAAAAATTGGTTTGACTTAATTTTAACAGTCCTATAAATAAATACTACTTTAATCCATAATATAAAATTTGTAGATTTCTCACCTTTGAGATTAATTACATTATTGTTGTATTTAGGAGATTTTGTACCAGGTAAATATATTTATTAATTTAGGTTTGAAAATTATGTTAAAATCTCTTGGTCAATCTTTTAAATATTTGGTAGAAGCTTTAATTATTGTGATTATTTTTGGCTTATTTTTTGCAACTCTTGGTTAAAGTCTATTTCATGGTCTAATAAATTATAGATGTTTACCTAGATAATATGATTCTTTAGATACATAACCATGGATTTCATGTAGAATAACATCTTGTCCTGATGATTTGGTTTGTCAATATGTTTAATCAGGACCAAATATTCCAACATCTTTTAATAATATTTTTTCATCTTATGCTTAAGTTTTAAGAACAATTACGATGGATGATTGGACATGGGTAATGTATTTTACACTTAAAAGTTATGGTACTTACATTTGGGTATATTATTTATTGATTATCTTCTTTGGTGGTTTCTTTGGATTTAATTTAGTAATTGCTGTCTTAAAAATACATTATAGTTAATAAACAAAATAAAAATTAAATTAATTTGAAGAAGATGATTAACATTAAAAAGAAGAGAAATTAAATTTATAAATTCTGAAACAATTTGGTTTATATCATCCTATTTTATAATACAAATAGTATTTGAAAGGTGACCATTCATTATTAAATAAAAGTTTTTGTTCTTTGGCATCCAATCTGTCAGAATAACCACGTATACTATCAGGAAAACATTATTCTAAATATGAAAATAGATTTTAATACTTTTAATAATTTTCTTTAAAAACCTTATTACTTCCAAAATTCTTGGATATTAGAAAATATTAGAATTTGCTTTAAGATTTATATGATAATTTGATGGATAAACCTGATATTAATATGTAGTGTTTGACTCATAATGAATTTACAAGATATTGGGCAAATGCAAAAATTGTAGAATACATTTCAGGTAGCACATCAGATGTTATCTATTGTAAATCAGAAATCAATTAGAAGATGCTAGTTCAAAACAGAGTTTTAGAGTTTAGATATCATACAAAAACCTTGAATAAATTAAAAAATTAGAAAGAACTCAAATAATTTCCAATAATTAAGAGCACAAGATTAAAAGAGAAAATAGCATCATTTGCTTCAAGTGGAATTACACTAATGGATATTCATCACTTTTAATCTAAAACAACAACATATTAATAGCAAACCATGTCCATTCATCCTAATCATAATTTATTTATTTCAGCTTAAATTAAGAAGAACAACAATGGGTTTATTTTACATAAGGAGAAAGAATTATATGTTAAGATATATGGATTCTATCATAATTACAAAGCAGTATAAGATTTGATAAACAAAAAAATATAAATTAGAATTGCAGATGAAATAAAGGATTATGAAGAGAAATATTTATAAATAAGAATGTAAGAAATTCAGACTGGAATTATTGAATCCAAAAATTGTTCTATTTCTAATGTTATTAATAATTATGAACATAAAAATATTATTAAACATTCTTTAAATCATGTTGACAATTTAATTTGGTTGGTAGGAATAAAAGGAAAAATTATAATTATTAGGAAGATAACATTTATGATCATTACAAATAAATTTACTAATTTCTTTGTGGATTGTGTAATTTTAATAAACTTTTTATGTTTAAGTTTGATAGGGATTATATCTAATCAATTTCTTTCAGTAATAGAAGATTTTACAACAATAATAGTTTCAATTGAACTTGCCTTAAAATTAATTTCTTGTTAAACATGTAATAAATATGGTTTATTATTATTCTAGCAAAATTAATTTAAAAAGAGTAAATAATAATAGAATCAATTATTATTATAATTAATTTTTATGAAATGTCATTTAGATAGATATTAAATTAATAAGATATAATTGCTAGATTGTTAAGAGGCACAAAGATATTATTATTTCATAGATGCTTAAAATATATTAGAATGGCAGTCCTAATAGGCTTGATAGCTAAAAGAACATTTAAATAATATATTTATTTAACATTTTTAATGTTTTTAAATATACTTATATATGGTTTATTGGGAATGGCTGTTTATGCGAGTAGTTTTGATGAAACAACATTACTTGGACATTTACATTCTTATAAAGATCCCTTAAAGTCTTGGATGACTGTATTTAATATTATGACAAATGATGATTGGTATGGTGTATTAGCATTAGGAACAAAAGTTAATTAAATATTTGCATTTATCTACTCGTTTTCAATGATTCACTTTTTAAATTACATTACTTATGGTTTAGTGATGGCAATATTATTAGATGGTTTTGGGGAATATTTAGTAGAGATAAAAAAAGATTAAGACATTAATTTTAAAGATGGAATGCGTGATAGACAAGAGTCAGATTCTGAAGCTGAAGATAATGAAAGGGAAAAAGAGAAGGAAATTAAATCACTTAAGTTATTGGCTTAAAATTAATCAGTTTAAAAGGATACTCAATATTGGTATCTTTTAGAATCTATATGTAATAAATATGAAATATATATATAGAATAATTGGTAAAATAGATAAAAACAAAGAGAAGAAAGATTTACTTAGGAATTAAATGCAAAGAATCTTTGTTTTTTTTTGATAAGTTCAATAAATAGAGAATATTTTGTGTAAAGACTATAAGATCTGAATTTTTTTATTGGAGTAGATTGGGATTTAATATAGGGTTTATAATTTTAATAGCAATATAAACTTATAATGTGGAATATATGGAAACTGTAAACTCTTTGATTTTGATAATTAATCTATTAATAACCGTGTAGACAATGATGTTAATAATAGCACTAGGATTATTTTATGAAAAAGGATCTTACATTTAAGTAAGTTTAATTATATATTTAGCACATCTGGTAAATCACAGACATAATGTATTTAGTATGTTATTATTTATAATTGATAAATACTGAAAGTAGAATTTTACATTTATTTTTGTATTTAAGATATTTAAGACCATTTAAATTATTGTATTCATTTAAACCTATTGTGAAATTATATAATTCTTTAGTGGCTGCCTTATATAATATGAGTAATGTATTAATAACACTATTAATAATATGGACAATGTTTGCAGTTTATGGTATGATATTATATTAGAATAAATTTGGATTCTGTGATGATTTAATGTAATTTGATATAAATAAATAATAATGTGAAGATGAAGGAAGAAGATGGATTACTTATTAACATAATTTTGATAATATTACAGTTGCCTTACCTACATTGTTTGTGATATCTACATTTGATGGTTGGGGAGAAATCTTACAAGTAGCTGAAAATTCAAGACCATCCTAATAAGGTCCATCTCCATTTGCAAATTAACTACCTACTTATATATACCTAACTCTGTTCTGTTTCATAGGTTCTATGTTTTTTTTAAGTTTATTTACTGGTTTATTGTTTCTAAATTTAAAAGCTAGTTAATAGAAAATAGAATATGATGATTTAACTATCTATTAATAAGAATTCATATAGATTTCATAAAAAATTCTAAGGGATTCACCTTCATTTTCATAACCTCCTAGAAATATCATAAGAAGAATTGCTTAAAAATTAAATAACAATTAATACTTCTAATATTTATCATTTCTTATACTAATACCAGATACAATTATTTAAATGTCCTTCTATTAAGATATGGAAGTTGAATTTGCATTAGAATTGAATAATTACTACGAAATAATATCTATCTTATTTATTTTTTGGGTTATAGTGTAACTATTAGATTATGGATTTAAAAGATTTATAGATGATTAATGGAGATAATTTTATTCATTTATTGTGATGGTTTCAATACTTGAATTGATTGCAACCCAAAAATATGATCTATTTAAAATATAATTCACATCTACAATGTTTACTGAGAATTATCAGATTATTAGATTATTTTTTGCTTTAAGGAATCTTAGAATTTTAATATTATTTAAAGGATTTGATGATCTCTAAAGATTGATTAGAATTATGATATTTTCATTTCCATTTTTGGGAAAGATATTATTTATTTTGGTAGTAACAACTTTGTCTTATGCTTTGTTAGGATGTTAATTATTTGGGCATATTGATAAAGGAAATATTATGGATTCTTAGATTAATTTTTCAACTTTCTCGAATTCGCTTTTGACATTATTAAAGTGTGGATCTTGTGATAATTTTAGAAGTATAATGACAGATACAATGATTCATAATATTTACTGTTATGATGATCCTCGTTATTGTGGATCATAATTTGCATAAATTTACTTTATTTCCTTTGTTTTTATATCCAACTATGTGTTATTAAATTTATTTGTTTTAGGATTGATTGAACAATTCGAGAAATTCTTTTAATCAGAAAATTCGATTCTTTAAGTATATATTGAATCCATTGACAAAATAAAAACTGTCTGGTGTAAGTATTCATATCAAAGACATGGAAAAGCAATACATTATTTATAGATTTGCAAATTTATATTAGAAATTGGTTAACCATTTACTCATGTCAAGGATAATATTTGGGATGCAGCACGTTTAGCTGGATACTTAAAAATTAGAACTGATGATTAAGGCTATATTTAATTCAATTCTTTAATTTATGAAATTTTTAGAAGAACATTTAAATAGTAAGTTTTTAAATAAGGTTCTGAAGATTCAATTAAGATTATAAAAAAATTTAATAAAGAAATGCAAATGAGACTATTTTATTTTAGAAGAGACAAATTGTAAAAAAGATCATTTATTGCAACATATGTTGAATTTAATAGTAATTTTAGTATAGCCAGTGATTATCTTTCAATTTTAGTTATTTTTAAAGCATGGTAAAATTATACTAAATAATTGATTAAAAGATCTAAACTAGAATAAGAGGATTTTTCTGATAATTCTTCATTTGGACAGGAAATATAGTAATTAATTTTATTTAACATATTAGAGATATTGATATATTCTCTAAAGTAGATGAAGAAGATGAGTAAAGTCAGGAAAATTTGACAAGAAAGATCCCCTCGAATCCCATTAAATCTAATTAATGTTTAACATTCGAAAGTGATCACAACATAAATTTCAAAAAATTGGATTTACCTGTTTATAATGAAAATGAACATTATTTAACTCCAAAAAGAGATGTATCTTAAATGACTTCAAATCTTCTTTAATAATTACAGAAAAGAACTATAATCAAACCAAGAAAAGATTCACATACTCCTTCTTCTATTATTAAAAAGTCCACTAATTTGGTTAAATATCCAGCAGACATAATATTTAATTAATAGAATCAACACAGTAATCAAAATAATCTCAACTTAAGTGCGAATAACTCTTTTAGATCATTTATATCGCATAGTGAATCATCACTATCTTCATTTGATGGAATACCTGGAGTGATAATTTGATTATATTATTATATGATTAATAATTAAAATGAAATAGAGGTTGGTAACTTAAGCAGAAGAAGGATCACAAGATAATTTCATTCAGAAATCCAATTCATAGTAGAATCAATTTCAAATACTTTAAGTTGTTGGTAATGGCACATTTGGTATGGTTTATCTGGTATTAGATTAATAAATATTATAAATAGGCCATTGATACAAAAACTAATGAAAAAGTTGCTATTAAGAAAGTATTTTAAGATAAACGTTATAAAAACAGAGAACATCTTATAATTTAAGAATTAAATCATTCTTGTATTGTAAAATTAAGACAAGCATATTTTACATAAGGAGATAATTCTAAAAATGTAATAAAAATAATTAAGATTTAGCCAGATGACTTATATTTGAATTTAGTAATGGACTACATTCCTGAAACCTTAAGCAAACTAATTAGAAACTAGAAAAAGAATAAAATTTAATTTCCAAATATTTTACTGAAAATCTACAGTTATCAAATGTTTAGAGCATTAGCTTATTTACAAGGTATACTAAAAAATTTAGAAATTAGGAATTGGAATATGTCATCGTGACATTAAACCTTAGAATATTTTGGTTAATCCTAATAATCATGTTTTAAAAATTTGTGATTTTGGATCAGCAAAACGATTAGTACCTGGGGAACCAAATGTTGCTTATATTTGTTCTAGATATTATAGAGCTCCTGAATTGATATTTGGAGCAACTGAATATACAACATCTATTGATATTTGGTCTATTGGTATTCATTAATAAATAACTACAGGATGTGTTATTGTTGAGATACTTACTGGTGAACCACTATTTCCTGGAGAATCAGCTACTGATCAACTTGTTGAAATAATCAAAATATTGGGTACTCCTACAATTGAATAAATTAAAAAAATGAATCCTTAACATTAAGAATTTAAATTTCCTTAGATTAAGTGTCATCCATGGGCTAAAGTAATTTACTATTATATAAAGGTATTCTCTAAATTTAAACCAGAACCATTATTTGTTGATTTTGTTAGTAAATTACTTGTTTATTCTCCAAAGGAAAGATTGAAACCATTGGAGGCTTTACTTCATCCATATTTCGATGAAATCAGATAATAAGGATTCTCAATGCCAGATGTATAATTACCTAACTTTTTTGATTTTTAAAAAGGTATTCATAATTATTATAATAAAGAGGAATTACAAATCCAACCTGAAATTGCTCATAAATTAATCCCTTCATGGTTCAAATAAAAATAATGATTTTTATAAAATATCTATATTCTATTCTAAATATTAATAATTGATAAAAAAACTAAATTCAAAATAATTTTAATTTTTTCTCAAACTCAGGTGGTTATAATTGTTTATCATAAACTGCTTTCCAATTAGTATTTTTAAAATACTCATGGTCTTAAATCTCTGAGATCCCCATTTGATATCCAATTCTTTTTGTTGGCTCCTTACATATTAGCTGAAATAGAGACTCAAAAGATTACTTTCTATAATAGGTCTTTTAATTGAGGATCTACTTCTATTTGAATAGGAAATTCTAATTGGCAGTTTAAAATATAATCAAATGTTAAGTTCTGATCGTAATCAATGAATGGTGGGTGACCATAAGCCATTTCATACAAAATGATTCCCAACTACCAATAATCACTATAATATTGATAATCTTTATTTTATATTGTTTCTGGTGGAGTGTATTCAGCAACTCCATAAAACTGATCTTTTCTTTTTAAAGTTCTCCTTAAGTATCCAAAATCACACAAAGCAATATGATAACATTGATCTAATAAAATATTCTCCAATGTCAAATCACCATGGATTATCTATTTATTATGCAAGTCCCCCAAAGCCACAACCAATTCTTAGGCTATAAATAATAATTATTTTTAGTCAAATTTCTTCAAATCATCCAACTTCTTATACAAATCAGATTTAGCCTATGGCATAATGAAATAATATTTATCAAAAGTCTCAAAACAATATTCTAAAGGTATTAGAAATGGATGAAGAGACTAAATTTATTTAATCTATTACATATTTTTCAAAAGTGACAAATTCATTTAAATTTAACCCACTATGATCTTCTTTGCTGATACATTTCATAATATGGTAAGTGTGAGTTTTGGTATTCATTATTTACACAATTTATGATATGCTTCCTTCACATAGAATTTTTTTCAATTCAAAATCTTTTAATTATAATAAGAACTCTCCAAATAATAATTTTGATTCAGTATCTTGTTGATATATTTGCTGCATTTTTAAAAAATTCTCTTGTTCTTATAAAATGGGCTTGTAGTTTAAAAAATTTGCCTTAACATTAGGCAATTTACATATGTGTTTATTCCTGTCCTATTTATAAACTACGTATTTCTTCAGATTTAAATCTTAAACTTAATATGAAGCTAAAGGAATGTGAAATTCAAGTGCATAGGTCTTAACAATGAATTCAATCAATCTAGATCTGCTCTCAGTTTGTAATCTGAGATCATCATCATCATATTCATTTTTAAAATGTAATATGAACTCGAAACTCTTGGAAGAAATCGTTATTCCAATTATAAAGGACAGTAGTACTTTCCTTCTAATCGCTTTTAAATGACATCATCGTTGTTACTTGATTTATTTAATAGCAAAATTTTTTTATTGGTTAACACAAAATATCTTGTATGTTTATTTCCGTATTCATTTATTTTACTAACTTTCATACTCAACTGTAAGAACTCTTAGTTCAATCTAATTTATTACCATCTTTTGCAAAAGTATTTACAATTTTTGGCAGCCTTAAAATGTGCAATTCATCACAATTATTTAACATTATAATTATAATAATAATAATAAATCAATTAATCTTTGTGAAAAACTTATTTAATTAAGGAACATCTTGTCTTCTTAATTGTTTCAATCCTAGAATCTTATCTAAATCAGTAGGAGCAGATTCATATTTTTTAGCATAATCTGGGAAATTCTCAACAAATTTTTCTATACTCATTTGAATCAATTTCAATATAGAATCACTCCTTGATAATGTCTTCTATACAAAATTATTGAATGATTATTATGATTTAGATTCTTATTTTAATTTTGAAATTCTAACTAAATTTGTCTTCAATTCTGAAACATCTAACATCAATTATGATAATCCAATCTAAAAATATATTATCAATAAAATACTTCACTTATTTTTTTAATTCTAAAAACTGAATTTATAAACTTAGTATTTAGATAGACAACAAGTTTATTCAAATAAAATATTAAATAAGACTCTGATAATAGATCTTTTATTGTTTTAATGTGTCCTTCCAAAAAGGAAATTGTGTCTCTAATATATTTAGATGCATCTCCCATATTTTCAAATTCATTCCAATCTATCTTTAACATCTATTGATAAAATTAATCAACTTTAGAATCAACATAAACTAATAAAGTTTCAATTGATTTATTCATCATTTAATTGAAATATTCTTCCTCATTTGATAATTCAACTTGATCAGAAAAAGGAGAATCCAAATGTTAGACCATACTCTCCTATAATCCTGGGATAGTTTCTTTACAATATTCAGCAGTATTAATCACAAAACAACATAAGATCTATGAAAGTTGTTCATTATTTCTAGATTAATTAATTTTCAATAAAATTTCATCTGAATATTTCTTCAAAGACTTTTTAATTAATTTCTAAATATCAAACATTACTTATGTTCTACTATATTGTGAAGCTCTTTTCAGCATTTATTTAAAGTAAGCAAACATACTCATAGATGAATTCAACATTTTTAAATCCCCTTCAACATCTAATTTATCTGAATTTAATATAGTTTAGATGTGTTACATAAGTTCTCTTTCTTCACTATCTATATATGGTCGTAAGTATGGTTCAAAACTATCAGAGATAGCTCCTTTAATTTTTGGTAATTCTGAAATGGCAAATTAGTTATTACTTTTTTTACCAAGCCATTCTTCATATCTTTTCTTCATTTCATCATTGAGTTTTTATTCAAATTTAAGAGTTGCTTGTAATGCTTTCATCAATACAGCAACTTCTAATTCTTTAAGAGATTCTAGAATAATAGTTATTTATAATCTAGTCACTGCACAAAATTCATAATAAATTTAACAATGTACTGCCCAATACTCTGGAAATACATTTTATGTTTTTGTATCAAAATCTTTTATGACTCTAGCCATCCAAGCATACCTTCTTTCTGTAGTTTCCAAACTTCTATTTTCGATTTAATTAAACAATTCTTAATAAGGAGATATAATGTATTTGCATATTTTCTATACTAATTCATCTCTAAATTTCAATCCCAAATGTTCAACTGTTTAACATGCATCTTATAAATCTTTAGTTTACATTAAATTTGTTCCTTTTTAAAACAATATGAAATCATCTATCAATTATAGCTTTAAGTCCTTTATCAATTGTTCTTTTTCTCCATTTATTTCTAAAATTTATGGAATATTTTAAAATTTAACAAAATATTGTGATAATTCACTAAATGC
Source organism: Paramecium biaurelia (assembly GCA_000733385.1). Taxonomy (NCBI): domain Eukaryota; phylum Ciliophora; class Oligohymenophorea; order Peniculida; family Parameciidae; genus Paramecium; species Paramecium biaurelia. The sequence continues at coordinate 169,185 of JPFL01000086.1, forward strand.
TGAGAGTAGATTAGCTACTTCTGCATATTTTTTTCTTTACAATGTTCTTTTAATTTCTCAATTGCTGTTAACATCATAATAAATTTTTTGAGAGCTGCTATTGAAAATGTAAGATTTCTTTTTGCAATGTCTAATGATTTAATATCTTTGCACATTGAATATACTAAGTCTTCACTTTTTCTGCTTTTTATTTGATTTCTTAAATTTCTGCAACAATTCCTTAAGATAGTTATTCAACATCTTAAACATCTCTCCAAATTTTATTTTACATGACTGCATGTTCATGTATGTCTTCTTATAATTCTAATTAGAGTTAAGTAAGTTCTGTTTAGAGTTTCTCAATTTCAGTATCTATACCAATAAGTGATTATTCATTGGGAAAGAGTGTATTAATATGCTTAATACAATCAAAATTAGCAGAATACGGATTCATACTTCAAATATTTTTAATTAAAAGAATTAAAAGATATGAAATACATCCTGACTGAGGAGCATGTTTAAATTCCTGAAAAGATTGAGATCACTTAGAAATCAAAGATAGTGAAAGTTAAGGGTATTAAGTCATATTTTATAGTCTCTTAGGACCTAGAGGGGAATTATCAAAAAATTTCAGACATTCTGCTTTGGACATCTAAGTTACAAAGAAATTGAATAAGAAAACTAATGTTGCCAAATCTAGAGTCAGTGTTAGAATGTGGCAATCATATAGAAAATAAAGATGCCAAGTTAATTCAGTTGCCTCTTAAATTAGAAATATGATTAGAGGTGTTACCACAGGTTATAAATTCAAGATGGTATTGGCATATGCTCACTTTCCAATCATTATCAACCTTTTGGATTCAGGTAAAGGCATTGAAATCAAGAATTTCCTTGGAGAAAAGATCATTAGAACTATTACATGTCTTCCAGGAGTGACCATCACCAGAAATGAATAAGAAGAAAAGAGTATTAAAATGTTAATATATAATCTATAGATGTCTTAACACTCTAAGGTAACGATTTGAATAATGTTTCACTCACCTGTGCACTTATTCATTAAGCTTGTGCTGTTAAGAATAAGGATATTAGATAATTCTTGGATGGTATCTATGTTAGTGAAAAGCGTCTAGAAATTTGATAAAATAATATATATAGAAATAAGTACAATAAGATTTATTATTATTAATACTTATCTTTGTTACCCTTCTACACAAAAATATATTATTTATTATTTCTAATGAATAAGAGTTATGATGATATTGAATGCACTCTTCCTAGAATTGGAGAAAAATGTACTTTAGAGTATTTTTAGAACATTGAATAAGCTGAAGAAATCTGTCATAAAAAAGGTAATCAGAATTATCATCTTAGAAAGTGAAATATAAAAAGACATATTGATTGATGAAATGAAGTAGAATCCATAAGCATTCTTTAATTTTAATTTTACTGCAGATGATTACTATCTCTTTCTTGTCAAATATAGTATGATGAGAGCTGAAAGATAAGTGATTGAATAAGAATTTACAAAATATTTAAAAGAAAAGAAAATATTTTTGGAATGAATTTTAATTAATATCATTATTTACATGAATATGCCTTATTTTAAGCCTCGTTCATAAGCCAGTTAGAATTCTTTTATTAAACAATATTAAGACTTTCTATAAAAGAATAGAAAGAATACTGCATCTATTTTGGAACCTAAAAAACAATAAGTAAAATAATCATACTCTCCACTCTTTAAATAACCTAAATTAAGTTATTCAAAACTAAAAAATTTACGATTACAAACTAGTCCTAGTCCAAAAAGATAACAATGTCATTCTTTAAGTAGTCATCAATAAACAGACAATTCAACTTAAATAGATAGATCACTAAGTCAATATGAATTTGAAGTAAAAGACAAATCTGTTAGTAGTGTCAATCTATTTTAGGATACTTAGAAATAATTAGAAGAACTTTAATAACAAACTCCTGAATTATAATAAGGGATCGTTGGAATTTTAGGTTTAATTAAAAAGGAAAAACAAGTAATTTTGAATGATATGAAATAAATGACAAAATAAATGAATAAATACAAGTTATAATATGAAGAAATTTAAAAGCAATAAGAATAATTATAACATAAATTCAAAGTTGTTAAAGATGGCAATGAAATTCATGCTCGTTCTAAAGATAATATTAATGATACCTACTTATAGATGATTTAATTGTTAAGAGGACTTTAAGTTTAACATAATGATGTGTTACCTGAATTAGAATATAATTTATAAATTGAAGATGCAGATGAAGAAGTAAGAATACCAGATAAGGATGAGATTATAATTTTATAAAAATTAATCATAAAAAAATTAGTCAAGAAGATTGAAGATTAAAAACAATTAAATTAATTACTCTAAACAAAAATTAAGGAATATGAAATTTGATTTTTTACTTTATATTTAATGTTTAATATAATACTTTTTCAAATTATCACAACAACCTTTGCATTTCCTGATGTAACACTCTAATTTGGCACTCTTATGCCTAAATAAAAAGACCCTGAAGAAAACCTCCCTACCATCATTTATAAAGATAACTAAATGAATAGATATTTTGATTATGATCAATTCCCATTATTATCATGTTGTCCTACTAATCTGACCAAATATAAAGTTGATTCTTTAAATCTTCATGGACATGGTAAATAGAAATTTATATTGCCCTTGACTATAACAAACAATGAAAACTAAACTATTATTTTGAGATAATTAACGATAACTGATTATTTAGACTATTAAGATATTCCTGTTGCACCTAAATTATCTGCTTTACCTATTATATAACCTCATTAAACTATTATTGTTGAGTTTATTCATAGTTGTGAGAGATAAGTAAATAATACAAATTACTGGAGTATTTAAAATGTATTTATTCGATTTCAAGACTTTTAAGGTTTAGATTTCTAATATTAATTTATTTGTGATGGCAGTTTCCATCCTAAAAGGTATTAAATTATATAAATTATAGATTTGATTGGAGTAATATCATATTAATAACATTTGATTCTATTGTTATTATAATTTTAGCTACTTTTGGAAAAATTTATTCTTTTCGAATTGCATTTGTGACACCTGCTAAAAGAAGATAATTTTAAGAATAAAATATTTAAGATGTAGATCTAAGTCCTTTCTAAGGATTTTATTTATATTGGCCATAAGCTTTGATGTACATGGGATTATTATTAATTGCTTTATTTACCTCAATGAGTTATTAAGAAAAAGCAGAGAAAATTATAAAAATTTTCGTTTATTTAATTTGTGTTCTTACTTCATTTCATTTTTTTAATGAAATCTTTGGTAAATTCAGAAACACTCTTCCATTTTTAACTGATAAGGTGTATTGTTTAAAAGTTAGGGATTATCTATCCATTATATTATCAACTTTTCTTATCTTCTTATACCTCTATTATGAATAACCATGGTTTGTATGTATTATATATTAATTACTCTTAGGTTAGTAATCTTTTATCAATTTGTATTTTAGGATCTTTGATTAAATTATTTAAGATAATATCCTTAAAAGATGCACTCTAATTTTTTATACCTCTCATGATAATTGATATATTCTGTTCCATTTATTTGAGTCAAACTGTCAGATATGAATGGGATAGTGTTGCATTAAGATATTTTAACACTCCACTTTCTGCATAATTTCCTTATTTTAGATATATATACAAAAAGAAATGTGCATGGGTTTCTATTTTTAATTTACTATTTCCTGGTAATCATTTATATAAATAATTAGGTTTCTTTTTGGGTTATGTGAATAGATTTGACAAACATAAATAAACATATGTCTATGAAATTATAGCTTTCTTTGGTTTACTTATTGGACTTATTTTATGGGTATTAATTCAATACATTTCTTCATTCCCACTTCCAACGTATCAACAAAATATTATATTAGCTCTATCTTTACAGAAGTTTTGATGATCCTCACTACAACTTTGGTTGCAATTTAAAGAAATGAATTCAATATATTTTATTCTGGAAACTTTTATGATTAGATACTTATGGATCCATTCAAAAATGATATTGCTCTTCAAGAACCTACAACATTAGAAATGTTTGGATTAGGCTCTGCTACTTAAGTAATTAAAAAAGACACCCTTTAATAATAAGATTTAGTCTAAAGAGGAGATTAAGGTATAGTTTTAAATAGTTAACTCTTTGCTGGGCTTGCATCTGTTAATCGATCATAGTAATAATCCTACGTTTTATAATCGAAATAATAAAATCATTATTGAAAACAGAATTCCAACATTTATTATGAATTAAATTACATAAATATTCATATAAATATTAATTAAACTAAATTTGTATATTTAAGTTGCCAAAATTTAAATATAAAAAAATATAAACTAAACAATATTCATTATTATGAATGTTCATTTGTAATTTTTATTTTTATTTAAATAAAAGCAAAATAAATATAAATAATAATGATTCTACAAAATATATGAATCTTAAATTCAAAACCTGAAGATATTTTAGTTAAATTATTATTTTATTTAAATCTAATATAAATTGGGATGATTTTACAAATTAATCAATAGAAAATAAAAAGAAAGTGTTACTTTATTTGAGTTATTAAAATCAATAGATTTTTAACAAAGCAATAAAAATATTTTTAGATTTAAATAAAAAATGTATTTTTTATTGAAAATTAACTATTAATTTTAAAAGTATAAACATATATTTCTAATTTTAGTAATTATATTTCGTATTGATTTTTAATTATTTATATAAAAGTTACCATTTCACTTTTACATATACATATTGAATTATTCATTCAAATAATATAAATAGATAAAAAAATGAATAGATTGTTATTTAATAATGAAAATATCCAAATTTTCAGTATTTTAAAATATTTAGAAATTATGTAAACTTTTACTAAGTAATGAAGACCTTCATTGTTACAACAATTAAACAATATAAATATACATGTTATTTTTTTTTTAAATGTATGTACTGAGTTTTGATAAAATTATATATAATTGAGTAATAAATAAAAATAAATGGGAAATACTTAGGGAACACCAAGTGATTTGGATTCATTTAGAAAATATGCTGGACTTACAATAAAGCATGTAATGTTGTTAAGGTAAGCATTATATATATGAATAGAGAACGACTTGAAATGTTATCAGAGGCAGATCTAAGTATTACTAAAGATGCATTTTCTTTGGCAATGAAAACAAAGGAGGAGGAAACAGAAAGAGTATTAATAATATATAGAAAAGTTATTTCGAATATTTGATTTGAGCAGTTCAGGAAAGATTGAAACTTTAGAGTTTGTTTGTGCTTTGTCATTAATGGCCTATGCAAATTTATGGGTATATAATCAAGATGAGATAGGAAAAATGTGATTTAATGTTTGGGTTATATGACTTTGATAGAAATCGAACAATGAATAAATAAGAATTGATAATATTGATAAAAACTGTTCTGACTACAGTAAATGCAATATCTTCAAAAGGTGAATGTTCAATATAAGAGGCTGTTGGAATAGCATAAGTCATTTTAGATCGTTATGACACAAATGGAGATGCATCTATATCATCAAAAGAATTCTACAGTTTCGTTTCTAAAGATCCTGATATAGTGAAAATGTTATTAAGCTATGGATTAATATCAATTTAAGATTTGAGATTTAATTTTGGTGAGCCATAGAATAGTGAATTACCAGTACCTGAGGCAGACAGTGATTTAGAGAATGAAATATATAAAAGTAGAATTATTAAGACTCCAGAAGATGAAGATGTGGCTTTGGGAATAGAGACTTAGATGAAAGGAAGTGGAATTTAATAATTAGCTTGGCATTAATAATTAGAAAAAGACAATATGATTATGGATCCAGATGATCCTGAGGATGTAAATGGAAATCCACCTAATGCAACTCTGGAAATAGATCATGTTTATGGATTTAGATGTTTTGATACAAGAAATAATGTAAAATATTCAATAGAAAATGAATTACTTTATCATACAGGTAGTTTAGTAATAAAAGATGGAGAGAAGTAAGAATTCTTTATGGAGCATACAGATGATGTAACATGTTTAGATGTATGGGAACATTTGGTTGCAAGTGGATAAATGGGATCAAAACCATCTATATTTGTATGGGATTCAAGATCTATGGAATTAAGAGCAGTATTTAGGGGAGTTCTAACAATTGGAGTAAGTAATCTATGTATATCAAATGATGGAAGAAAGTTGGCAGCAGTTGGAATGGATGAAGATCAATGTGTTGTTGTATATGATATAGAAAAAGGATCTTAAACAAGAATGAATGGGAGAAAAGATGAATCCTTATTAGCTAATGGTAAAGGTCCTATAGTTGAGATATTTGATATCAAGTTTGAAAAATCTGATAAATCAATTGTGATTGCATGTATGGGAGAAGTGAATTTTGTTACTTATGAGAACAATGTATTAAGGGTAGTAAAGGGAATGTGGGATTCTAAATATTGTTCTTATTAAGCTATTTTATCAATTGGATTATTAGAGAATGCAGTAGTAGTAGGATCATTTAAAGGTTATTTACTTTTATGGAGAGTTGGTAGAACTACAATGGCTATTGCTGATGCTCATAAGGGACCTATTACAACTATTCATACTTGCATTAAGAAAATCATGATTTTAACTGGAGGAAAGGATGGTTAAATTGGATGGTGGGATCATAATCTGAAAAAGATTAGAGCATTTAATTTAAATAATTAGAAGGACATATTATTAAATAATATTAAAATTACAGCTTTGTATGAAAATATAGATTAAACTGCTATTCTAATAGGAACTAGAGGAGGTTAGATTTTAGAATTGAAAAATAGTGAATTGAAAGCAAGAGTAAATTCACATTATGATGGTAAATTAGAAGCATTGATTTGTCATCCTACTAAAGATTTATTCTACACATCTGGTGAAGATTAGATGTTAATGTTATGGGATATAAATACAAAATAATTGAAAGAAAAAAAGAAATTTGATTATTGTATTAAATCATTAGATGTTAATGATCGTTATTTGGTTGCTGGATGTGGTAATGGTACTATTTTGCTATTGGAACCATACAAATTAACATAATTATAGGATTTCAAAGATAGAGATAGTGAAATTACATGCATTAGAATAGTAGATGAATATTTAATTGCATTCTACTCATCTCCATATTTTGAATTCTTTGTTTATAGTATTAAATAGAAATTTAAGAAACTTTTATCTATTCCAGGCAAACCTGGTAATTGTATATCTATTGATTATTCAATCACAAAAAGAATTTTAGTCACTTTTGATAATCAATAATTATGGTGTATTGATTTAGAATAAAGATAATTGATAAGATATAAAGAGGATGATTGGAAATCATTTACTTCTATATATGGATGGTAAATCAAGGGTGCATGGCCTTAAAAGACAGATGGAACTGAATTAGTTACTGCTGATAGAGATAGTTCAAAATCTGTCATTGCTATAGGAGATAAATATGGATAAATAAAATTATATAAATATCCTGCTTATAAAATGAATTGTAGTTTTTATCGTTATATGGGACATTGTGGTAAAATTAGTAAGTTAAGATTCTCATCAAATGATAAATGTTTGATTAGTCTAGGAGAAAATGAAAAAAATATTATTCAATGGAATTTTTAGGTTGAATAGAATGTAGTAGAGAGAAATAGTGCATCTCATTCAAGAGGTAGAAGTACATTAAAATAAGAATTTGATTAAATTACTGATTAAATGGATGGAAATGATAATTAAAAGACTAATAAACCATTTCTTGATTAAATTAAAATGGATGAAGCTGAAGAAGAATCTTTGAAATTACCTGCAAATTATCTTAATTTACGTTATATATTTGGTGTATCAACAAGTTATAATGGAGATACTCTTTATCAATAATTAAAATATGCTGGTTAACAAAAAATAGTATATCCAATTGGTTGTATATGTGTGATATTGGATACAAAAATTGATTAGAGTGCTCCTTATCGTAAACAGAATTTTTATTATGGACATACTTAATTAATATTATGTTTAAGTGTACATCCAAAAAGTTAGATTATTGCAACAGGAACAATTGGTAATGAAATAAATTTATGGGATGTGGATACACGTTAAACATTAGTATAAATTAGAGGATATCATAAAAATGGAATAAAGAATTTAAAGTTTAGTATTGATGGTACATTATTATTGACTTGTGGTTCTGATTAATTTAATTCAATTTGTGTATATGATTGGTAAGCGAATAGAATTATTTGTAATTCAAAAGTAGATAAGTCACCATTAACAGATTGTTGTTTTTTGGGTAATCCAAAAATTATTTAATTTGTAACAGTGGGTAAGTATATGAGAGTATGGGAAATTAAGGGAAGAAATTTATCTTTTGATTAATTTCCAGGATAATTGAGTGCAGTAACATTTGCTTTTAATAGTGAAATAGTATGTGCAAATGATTAAGGAGAATTAATGGTGATAAAGAATAAATAGACTAATAGAATATTGGGTCATTCAGGTAGAGTGAATGTACTTATTGCAGTAAAATAAAATTTGTATTCTGGTGGAGATGATGGTAAAATTATATTGTGGCATTCAATTTAGAATTAATTACAATAGATCTAATAATTTATGGAGACTCATACTCCTCCATTATTATCTATGGATATAAGAAATGATAATATAGTATTTTTAACAAATACTTGTGATATAAAGGAATTAGTAATTACAGCATAGATACATTCAATTGATATAATTAAAGGTCATGGAGAAGAAGTGAATGGAATGGCTGTTTCTAAATACAAAGTTTATACTTGTAGTAGTGATAAGACAATTAAAGTGTGGGATATTCGTAATAGAGTTTGTTCTTTAAATAGTGAACCTTATCAATATTAATTAAGATCTATTGATGTTTATAATAATTTAATAGTATGTGGAGATTCAAAAGGATTTTTGTATTTGTTGGATGAGAAACTTTCACCTTTAGGGAATGGTTAGACTAATTTTAATTTAAAATAAAAAACAATAGCTTATGAGATATCTAGAGTAAAGTTTGATCCAAAAGGGAAGAGAGTTTGTGTTGGAGCTTAGGGTGGTCCATCACATGTTGAAATTTGGACAATAATCTTAGTTGATAATGGTTATAAATTTGATAAAGAAAGATAGATTATTAATTGTGGTTTTACAGGAGGTATTATATAAATGGATTGGTCAGAAGATAGTGCTCATATTTTGGCATCATCTTCAAATTATGAATTGAAATGTATTTCACTACCTAAACAACGTGATGTTTAATATAATTATGATATAAAATGGCAGACTTGGTCTTCCATATATGGTCCTGGATTATAGTATATTTATCCACATAATCCTGGAGAAGATATCACAGCTGTATGGTTGCATAAAACAAAAGAAGTGAAAAAAGAGACAGGTAGTATTAAGGAATTTGTATTTATGGCTGGAGACAAATTTGGAAATTTATAATTGTTTAATTATCCAATGACAGGTAGATGTTGTAGAACATATAAAGGACATAGTGGACCAATACATTGGATTTAATTTTGTATGGAAAGTGATGTAAAACAATATGCAATTTCTGTGGGTTAGAAGGCAATCATGGTTTGGTAATTGGAGGTAGATCAACCAACAGTTTTGGATTCAGAAACAGAGAAATAATTAGGAATTAATATTTAATAATAATAAAAAAAGACAGGATTAGAAAAGTATGGAATTCCTTAATAATAATAATAAGTTAAGGATGAAGAATTTGTTGATAAGATTTCATTAAAACCTTGGGCTTCTAATATTAAAGAACCTTCAACTTATTATAAAGATCCAATTAATTAAAATACTCCACCTTTAATAGATTTGGAATTGGAACATGTATTTGGTTATAGAGGAAATGATTGCAAAAACAATATTAAGTTTTTGAAGTCTGGAAATATTGTATATCATTCTGCTTCATTGGGTATAGTTTTGGATATGAATGTAAATTAATAGAAGATATTTAATATGCATGAAGATGATATTATATCATTGGATTTACATCAAGATGGAATAAGAGTGGCAACTGGTGAAATCAATACTGGAGTCATCTATGTTTGGGATAGTAATACTTTGTAAGCATTATGCAAATTTTGTTAATTAAGTAGGGGTATCAAATCACTTAATTTCTCACCCTTGAATTAATTGGTGGCATTATCTATGGATGAATTAACAACAATAGCTATTTTCGATATTAATACGAAAAGTGAGACTGGTGGAACTTTAGCATTTAAATATCAATCAGGAAAATAAGTAATAAATGAAGTTAAATGGATGAATGAAAATACTTTCTATACTATTGGTCCTTAGCATTTAAAAGAATGGATCTACTCTTCTTAAATTGTTATTACTAAAATCCCCATACAAGATAAACTTATATTACACACTTTTATAATAGATGATGAAATTATGTATATTGCTGATAATATAGGAAAAGTTCTGATCTATTAGAAAAAAGTATTATACCACACACTTGAGCATCACACATAATAAATTGATGCATTATTTAAGTACAAAGATTATTTGTTTACAGGAGGAAAAGACTAACTTATTACAATCTATGATGCCAGATAAATAAAGGAAGAATTTATTATCTAATTTAAATTGTTAGATTTAAGTAAATAAGCATTTTATCCAAATATTAAAAGTGTTTGCTATTTTGAAGATAAATTAGTTGTGGGGACATTTGGATGTGAAATTTGGGAATTAAGTACTAAAGATATTAAACTCAATAATCAAACTAAATTCACACCTAAGATTATGATGAAAGGACATTATGCACCATAAATCTAAAGTGAATTATGGGGATTGGCTATTGAAGGTGATTTTGTCTATTCTTGTGGAGATGATGCAACTCTCAGGTAATGGAGTGTATCTCAAAAGAAATAAACACTATTCATTAGAACTGTCTAGGATTCCAACTTTGTTGATATTAAACCAGATGAAAATGGTATGTATCCTGATAGTGTTAGAGGACGTTCTATTGCTGTCAATTCTGATTTTATTGTAGTAGGATTTAGAGATGGAGGAGTCAGAGTTTATGATAGAGAATTAAAATAAAAGAGTTATTTTAAAGTAGCCAAAGATTGGATCTCAGATATTAAAATATCTCCTAATAATGAATATATTGCATTTGGATCACATGACAATTGCATTTATATATATAAATTGCCAGAATTTATTGCACATTTGAAACCACTCAGAAAACATAGTTCATTTATTAAAAACATCGATTTCAATATTGATAGTACCAAATTAGTATCTACATGTGGTGGTTATGATTTGATTTTTTGGGATATAATTACTGGTAAATAGATGCCACAAGGTAGGAATACATTAAGAGATGCAAAATGGGCTACTTGGACTAATATTCTTGGATGGCCAGTTTAAGGTATTTGGCATGATGATTATAATGGTTAAGAGATTAATTGTGTTTGTAGATCCAATTCTCCTTTTGCTCCTAAATAACCAGATAATTATTATTTATTGGCTGTTGGTAATGACTTTAATGAAGTATTAATATTTAGGTAATTCATACATATATATAGATATCCATGTATTAATAAGAAATCTGAACCAATTTAAAGAAGAGGACATTCCTCTCCAATTTCATAAGTCAAATTTACATAAGATGATTAATTTTTAGTGACTATGGGTGGGGAAGACATGACAATACTCTTGTGGAGAGTCATTAAGAAATTATGATATTTATATTGAAATTATGATAATTGTCTTTAACATCATCATTTTCTTTATCTAAATTATACTATTATTTTTAATTTGTTATTTTTAACAATCATATTTTTCTTGTATTTATATATTTTATTAATATACTTAATTCAATCATTAAAATAATTATTTTTTTAACATATGGATTAACAAGATTATCACAAAATTGATCCAACTATTGTAGAAGACCCAATGTTGGATGATGGATATACTAGGTATGTGATTTAGTAGTATGTTCTATTTTAGGAAATTTGGTGCATACAAACCTAAATTCCATGGAACTACACCAGGTTATTATCCATTTGAATGCATTGATTACTTTTATGTTGTGTTGATGACACTATTCACATGGGGTATTTGTTTGCCTATTTGGTATGGATTAATTGAAGCTGGTAAGTACCTTATATCTAAAAATAGCTAAGGCAAATTCAAAATAATATGCAATTGTTTGTTCAGTGGTCTTTGTAGGATTCTATCTAATCTAAGCTTTAGCTACATACTATGGAGGTAGAATGAAGAAAGTGATTGAAAATCAAATGATTGAGGAAAAATTACATGAGATGTAACAAAAAGAACTTGAGAAGTAAAAACTTTTAGCTGCAATTTGAATATTAATATTATGTTTTCACAACATCATGATCTTATATATTCTTTTAAGTTTATAGTTGAAACATATCAATCTTTTAGATTAATCTATATATATATTTTTATGTTTTATTAATAATTCAAAGAATACCCTAAAAATTCTTAAAGAGAGAAAACACAATAAGAACGTAAGACTATTAAATCTATGGATTGGAATTGTAATGGAAGTTATCTTGCTACATCAAGTGATTCTACAATAAAAATCTGGTCTTTTGATGGAAATAATATTAAGAGATCAACTGATTTAAAGCAAGGATCAGAACAATTAGAAAAGTTGTTGTTTCATCCAACTCAACCAGACATAATAGCTTCTATAACAAAAGAATATGTTAAAATTTGGGATATTCGCACAAAATAGAGCGTAAGACAAGAGAAGAAAGAATAAATGGGTATTGCCTGTTGGAGTCCTAATGGTAATGAATTGGCTGTGGGAACAAAATAGAATAAGGAAACACAGATTATGTTTTTAGATATGTAAGGAGGGGAGAGATAAATAATGTATTAACCAAAAGATAAGGATAAAAATTTCGAATTAAAGAACATTATGTATGACAAAGAAGTGTTTGTAGCAGTAGGTCAACAAAATGGAGTTGGTATGATTTAATTTATGGATGTAAATAATCCTTAATTACCACCTATTCATTAAATGGAAGCACATAGAGCTGGAATTACTTAATGTAAATTCAGCTAGGATGGTTAACATATGTATACAGGTGCTTAGGATTCTCTGATTCTTTTATGGCAATTACCAGATTTATTATTTGCAGGATAATTGATGACAGTGGAATCAGAGATTAAATCAATGTCTATTTTTGACAGTAAATATATAGCAGCAATTGGTTTGGAAGAATAGGCATATATCTATTAAGTCGATAGATGTTTAGCTGGAAAGACAGATCATATAGATTCTATAAAATTAGAAGGATAACCATCTGAAATTTGTTTCCATCCTAACAAATTCATATTAGCAATGGTCTGTTAGGACAAGAACAAATAAGAAAGTGTGATACATTTATATGGTAATTTAGGAGTTTGATAATTTATATGGTATAATAATAATTTAATTGATATGTAGATATAAATTTGTAGATTTTATCATTTCTTTTTAGATTTACGTTTCTCCAATAATTTCTTCATCCAAATATGTTCCTTCACTTATTGGAGTGAAAATCTTTTAATGGGATCTATTTCAAATAATCCAACAATAATTTCTTTTACATCATCATTAATACATTGCCAGAATTCATCTTAAATATCATAATTTCCATCAACTATATTTTCTTTAATTTCTAATAGTATTTCTGAATAGAAAGGTACATAACCACATAACATAAAATACAGAACTCCTCCCAAGGCAAAGTTATCAATTTTGGATGTTAATTCTTTACATTACTGATATACTTCTGGTGCAATATAATTCATAGTTCCACATTCAAAATTCTCTTTTCTTTCATTCAAAATAGATAAATAATTGGCAAATCCGAAATCAATTATCTTCACTTACTTGATAGTATTCTAATTCAACACTATCATTATATTCTCTGGTTTAATGTCACGATGTACAATTCCCATTGAATGTATACATAACAAAGCTTCAATTAACTGAGATAACACCAAAGCAGCCTCTTCTTCAGCCAAATATTTCCTCTCTTCCACATAATCATAGAGATCTCCATCCTTTATTAATTCTGTAACTAAATAGATATGACTCCTATTCTCAAAACTCTCAACTAATCTAACTATATATGGATGATTTATCAATTTCATAATCTCCACCTCATGCTTTATTGCTTCAACTTGATTCGATGAAATCAATTATTTATTGATAATCTTCAATGCGTACATCTCCTTTGTCAACTTGTCTTAACATTTATACACCATAGATGATTGACCCTACCCAATCTTCTCCAATATGGAATACTTTTTGCTTATCTCCCCACTCCCATAATACTATCATATTTACTTATTATATGCTTGTAATGCATTCTACCACAATCTAAATTGTTTATCATCAGAACATTCATAATTTTTACTCTTATACTGTTTCCCAACATGTAGAACTTCAAAACCATACTTCTAAACTTATTGGTGTACCTTTTCCTCTATTATCAAACCCTATAAACAAATCACCTTTGAAGGACTTTCTCCTTTTTTACGAAACTCTAAAAGCACATGGGGATAAAGTTCACAATACTTCTATTTAATTTCTTTTTTCTTTGAAATTCTATATAAGTCTCCTGACATTATCAAAATTCTATTTTGTATTCATCTCATTCTTACAATTATTTATAGTTGGGTTATTTATCTATAATTCCCCAAATGTTATAGTTAAATGCTGCATAAAGAGGTTGGATTAAGTTTGGATGTTTTGTAATAAATGCCTAGAATTCTTGTAATGACAATAATTAATCATGTTTATTCTTGTACACTAAATCCACATACTTCTTAATCAATAGACCTTAATTGACACACATTTCAATCCTTTAATCATCAACCTAATTTATTTATATAATATACTTAAGCTGTTATTATTAATCCAAATCGTTTTTGATATATACCATTTTCTTATATCATACTATCTTATACAAAAAGGGCATCAGATTACTTTGAAAAATTACTCTATAAACCCTCTGAGATTATTTTATTTGAACTCTCAAATTGCTATTCAGAAATATTCTAGCTCTATTTTCTAAATTGTTAAACTTTTTCATAATTCTGTTATATATACTTGATAATTCTAATAGATCTGCACTATTCTTATACTTTTTACTACGATTCCTACGTCTATTACCAAAATCATCAATTATCAAAGATTCATCTAAAAATAGCTAATCTTCACATATCTTCTTTAATTCATATTAAGGATAATTCTGCATCTATTTTTATCTAACACTTAACATACCATCTATAAAAAGTCACACTTTGCTATTCCCTTCTAGTTTTATAAATCATAAAGCTGAAACAAATTCACAATTCGTTATTCATCTGAGCATTTAATGTACATTTCCATTCCTGCTAAAAACTCATCGAAATTCATATAATCTTCTTGCTTATTAGTGAACTTATTAAATATTTGTTCTCCCCAAAATCCCTACATTAATAATCTATATGCTACAAACTATTATTTAAAAGAAGGTATTGAATGTGTCTCTACTTAGTAATGAATTACTCTATCTGGATGCCAGGTCCTTGAAAATAAGAGTAAGCATATCCAGTTCAAATTGTTCAACTACTCTTTAATTTTCAATGTTTACATTTTCCTAAGTATTTTAAAGCAATCAATTTATGAGTACTACTTTTCTTTGGTCTTCTTTGGATCCCACATTGTAAACCATTTCCCATAAGTTAATAAATAATCAATATTTTTTTTTTTACCGTAATTTTAAACTCAAACTAAAAATCATTCAACTAAAGACACTCATTGAGTCATGAATTACAAACCCTATTTCTACTCTTCTACACTTAATTCTTATATTCTTAAACAAAAAAAGAACTGAATTTATAAACATATACATTCTTAAATTTTATAAACATAATTCATTCCTTATCAGATTTCAGTACCAATTAACAATCTAATTAATTTCCCAATTCATCTTTAGAAATTTTAAATTTTAATTTATATTTCCTTATAATATTCAAATTATTATAACATTATAACATTATTATACAAAATCCAATAATGAAGAACCTTTTAAATTTATTATATAAATAGAGAATTATAAAATATTTTTAAAGACAAACATTTTAATGATATCTAATATTGATTAATAGATTAATATTTAAATCTTTTATCTTTTATCTTTTCAACTATTTACTTTTTTATTATAAATATCATTATGTTATATGAATACTAAAATTATAAGACTTTCTCATCTAAATTACTTTAATTAAATTAATTTAACTGTCATATGAACAAATTAGTTGTATAACAAGTTAAGAGTATTTTCAATAGTCTTCCTAATAAAGATTTAGATAAACTACTAAATTTGTTACTTGCTGCAGGAATTACAAAAAATTAAAAATAAGTTGGATATAAATGTGTTGAATGCTCTATTATGTATGAATAATCAAATTAATAAATAAAAGGTTCAAAGGGATTAATGCTAGTGGTTTTGGAAGAGATGAAATTGAAGCTATTCATATTTGTTTAAAAAATTTTATTGAATAAATGTTAGAAGAAGAAGGACATTTATTATTCTTGAGAAATATTTTAAGAGAATTAAAATAACTAGATTTCTAAGAATAAGATATTGAATAACTATAATAAAAAATAGGCAATATATCAATCATCTAAAATAATCAAAATTATTAAACTGTTGATAGTTTGTTAAATGGTGAAAATGAATAAATTTTAGGATAAATTGTTGATAACAAGTCCAAAAAATTTGAGACTCTCCAAGATAATAGTAATAAAGAAAACATTTCAAATTAATATCAAAAATGTTGTAGTCATGAATAAGAATTGAAAAAAGAGAAAATGAGAGTTGAACATTTAGAATTAAGAATAAAATTAATTTTAGAAGAAAATAGAATTTTGAAATCACTTCTTAATGAAAAGAAAGAGAGTTCAAGATAGGATAGCAATAGAGATGGTGATACTAAAAGGATTCGTTAATAAGTTAGATCGAGTAGTGTAAAAATGAGTAAAATTTAGTAAATAAATGGAGTGCCTAAACTAAATCTGGATGCACTTCCGACCTATATGGGCAAATAGAAAGCATTATTTTGATGATTTTTCTATCTAATTAGTTTTATTGATTCATTTCTTTTTAGGAATTTGGATAGTCTATTTCTTTGTATTTTTGCTTTGAAATTATTATATAGTTTATGAATTTCTAGTAGATATAGTTTGAATTGTATTCGTTTTACTAGGCTATTAGGAATATACATTAAGACCTCTTCCCTTTTTCAATTAGATTCTTCTCTTTATCTTCTTTTTAAAGATATATCTTCTAATACATTTAATGATCAACTTAATTGCTCTTTTTCTTTTGATTAATCTTCTATATCTCTTTCTTTATAAAAACCCTTTTATAAATGCCTATAATCTAATAAACTTCTTTAATCTTTTGAGTCTACGAACGAATCTTTTTGATTTTATCACAAGTCTATATGACTATATTTTCATAATAGCCTTAACCCTTAACAATCCCATATTCCAAATATTAACCATTGCTACTCTTGATTTATGTCTACCATATGCCTTTGTTAATTTATTTAATCCATTTTGAATAATCTCTAGTCTTTATTATCTTTTTGCCAATCTAATTCTCATCAAACATTATAATAACAGAGTTGATTATTCTTTTTCCAATCTTTTTCTTAATTTAATAGCTTTAAATCGTTTGTAATTTTTTTAAATTACTATAACTGATCTATGATTTTTAAGTAATATTTTGTATTTCCTTTTTTAAATAAAACTAAAATTATGATAATAGATAAATACCATTTAATAAGTGAATTGATTTTGGCACTCTATTTTATCCTTTTTCTATATTATGATTTCCACCATCTTTGTATCTTATTATATTTAAATAATCTTTATTTCAAATCATTAGACACTTTAGATGAGATTTTAAATGAAATTAATTATTCTAAATACAAAAATGCCAATTCTCTTTTTAACTAATTTTTAATCTGTATTGCTTGATTACATCTAAATCTACATTGAATTTTAGTTGCCATAGTAGCTCTTTTCAAATGATATTTCCTCTTCTTAGCTAGAAATCCTCTAATAAGTGTTTATATTTTCCTAGCTGAATAATAGTTTTTCAATCTTATCCTTAACAACTTAGCAAGCATTCTCCTTACATATTTTTAAATAACAATAGTATATTTTGTATCTCTTAAGAACCATTTTATCTTTTTAGCTTTGTACATTCTATAAAATTTTTAAATCATTAAAGCTGCCAAAGACTCAATATATCTCTTATCTATCATTTTTTCTCTTTTAATATTACATTTCTATCCCCATAATTCAAATTAACCATCATTCTATTATTAATTATTATAACTTTATTCTTCATCAATTAATAATTCATAATAATACTTTTTAGGTCTAATGAATTCATCACCAAATACTATATTAAACATACTTTCAGCCATACAATCCAACATTTCATGTAACCAATCTGCTCTTTCTGCACATGCTGGTGATAAATTAACTTCTAATAACCATGGTTTACAATATTCATCTAACATAATATCAAAACCAAATAATTCAAAGCAATATTTAGATTCACTTTCAAATTAATCTTACAATATTTTGAGTGTTTTAATCATTAAATCATTACATTAAGGCCTAACTATCTTTTACCAATCAACAGGAAGCCATTGCTACATAAAATCACTACTGTAAATTGAATCATTTTAACTAATGTATTAAAATTACTCACTTACTTCTTAAATTCTGATTTATTTAAAGAGAAATTTGTCAAATGCTTTAATAAATTCTTTGTGTCTTTCACATCATATGGTTAACTACACATCCTCATATAACAATGACTGAAAACAAATGCTTACAATGGTTAGAAACTTCTTACAAGAACCCATTATCTCAAATCAAACTTAAATCCTTTATATAACAATGGTCTTTCTATATATTTTTGTACCAATCTAGACTACATTTATTAACCACTATTGATTGCTTCTGTAATATCCTATTCTAAATAAATTCCTTATCCTCTTGCACATCCTCCTGGTTTAATAATCCAAATATTATTGACTCCATCAACCTTATATGCTAAATCATACTTTTTAAAAAACAAATGATATCTATACAACTTTCTGATTAAAAATTTACTTGGGTTGAAACCTTTGTCAAATTTCTAAATTTGAGAATATGTAATTAAACTAAAATATTAATATATATATAATATACTTTATTCTCGTTTTTGATATGTATTGCTAACTCAATTCGAAATTCTTATCATCATAAAATCCATCTTTAAACTATCTTTTCATATCTGAAAGTCTAGATAATACTTCAGACATGATAGAACAATCAAACTTTATATCTGATGGTTATGTTGAGTCTGATAATTCTTGTGCTGTATAAATATTTTTGTATTGCCTCTTTACAGTTCTTTTCATGTCAATTCTTTTAATCTTTGAGTTCTCTTCTTTCTTTTTCCATTCTTAAAATATTATTTCTTTTATCTTCTTCATTTCATTTTTCCTCTTTAATCTTAATGCAACAATTGCCTTTTTTAATATTATAGTAACAGCAGTTCTTTCATATTCTTTTAGGAAATCTTCTCTATCTGTTGCATTTCCTATATCAAAGGCTCTTGGAAAGAAAGTACTTGTATCATATCCATATTCACACTAATTTTTGAAATTTGCTAATAAACATGATTTTGTTGTAAGTTCTTTGGTGTTACTAAAATGATTGTAAAATTATCCATCTAATAATATTTTAAAATCATCAGGATTCTCAGTATAAACCCATTTGAGATCAAAAATTTATTAGTTACAAGGTGTTTCAAGCCAACCATGTCTTTATAAGCATCTTTTAATATATTCATCCTGTGAATTAAAACAAAAAACTTTAGTTGTAATTGAAATGTTCTATCTTTTCAAATAATCATTCATTAAAGAACGATGATTAAAGTATGTCTTATTCTTCACCAAAGATTCAACATTTTACTTCTTTGTAAGAGACGGCTTTCTTTATGATTCTTATGAGATTGTAGAATCAATGCTCCTTGATTGTCTTGATATACGAGATTATGATAAAGGATTCTAAAGAGTTGGTTTCTTCAATTTCCTATATATTCATATGCAACTTACAGAGAAGTATCCAATTAATCCTTTGTTTATCTCTTTATTTCTGGCAGTATAGGTAATTGCGTAGTAATTTTTGGTTTTGGTGCAATTTATTATTTCATATATAATTAAAACAGTTTATAAGAATTTCATACACATTCATTTATTCATTTAATTTTCTACATTAGTTCTTCTTATTACTGCAATTAGATTGTGAATTGATATTTATAAAGTAATAAACATTTAGACTCAAAAATTTATTACAGGTTTTATAATAATGTGTTTAGGTTTAAATTAAATAAAGAAAATGGAAATATATTATTAAACAATATTATTTATTTGAATCTGCAAGACTAGGAATTCAAACTAGAATTATTCTCATTAATGCTTTTCCTTATAATAAGCCAATACATCCTTTGTTCATCGGAAGGTTGAGTGATGAATTGTTATCCAAATTCACCAATTAAGAAAATGCAATTTAAAATATATGTTCATGATTGATTAGTCATTTTAGTATAATAAAACTTCTAATGTATTTCTTTTATTATTGTGCAAAATATTTTGATTTTTAACTTCTTTAATCTTTAATTTTAAATAATTGATTATATTATTTAATTTATTTTTCAAAATATGTTGCAACACATCTTTTCTTACTGTTCTTAAGGTTGTTATCGAATTTCAATTTTTGCAGAAGGTCTCTTATCTTATGTAGAGTATAATTAAGGTTTTGTAGTTGTTGGTTATTCAGTAACCTTAACTATTCCATTTAATTTATCCTATATATCCATTGCAGACATTATCAATTTAGTAAATATACTCATGCTTCTATCCATTCCTAAATTTTCAGTTGCTGAACATTCAGAATAATAGACATTTTAAGGAAGTTTTTTAGTAGCAAACTCTATTATGTGATCATCATTCCATTTTTCAGATTAACGAATTCCACTTATTGGATGGGTATTTTTTGAACCAAATACTGATACTTTATATTCTGAACATTTTTCATTTATTTAATTAATTATTTCATCGTATTTAGGACATCTTCTCTCCAAATCTCCCATAGTTCCTAAAAAATAATAATAAGCATTTGTTTGTTTGGCATTCTTCACACATTATTAAAACCATGTATTTAATGCATTTTCTAAGGTAACCATATTATTTAAAGAGAATGCTATGATGTAAATGTTGCTCTAAAGTAAAAATGCTCTTATCATGGCACTAAACAATTATAAAAATATAAAAACATATTCTTTATTTCCCCAGAAGTAATCCAAACATGAATTTTTTATGTAATTTTATTAGGTAACATAATTCTTGATATAAAGAAATCTACAGATTAAATTTATTTATCGTTAACTTTAGATTCAATATTCAGCAGACATTCCATTAATTTACTTTTACCAACAGATTGATCTCCAATCAAGATTACTCTATGTAGATCATTTGCATTTACTTTATTTTTCTCTCCTTTTATTCACATAAAATAGAAACGCTGTCTTATTCCATATCAATCAATTATTTATATAATTATAAACGATGAAAATTTATATTTCATTTACCAACAATATTTTAATAAAGATCTTTAAACTCTTTCTCTAAATTTGATGAATTTAACAATTATTATACAATTTTGAATGCATCTAATTTGTGATGACTAAATTTAAGAGGTTATATACAATATAACAATTTAATCAAAACCTTAAAAAAATTATTTTTCTATTCATTTGTTATTTGTATATTATTAAGTTTATAGATAATGTGATCTATTATTGAATAGTAAATTTAATTGTATGTTTAACAAAATTATTGATTATTCTCAACTTATTCAAGTGCCTCAATAAGATTATTAAACAACTTAAAATATGTTTATTTTTACATTCTTTTAATTATCATTTCTCTCTCTAAACATATCAAATTTCTTTTTTGTTTAAAGATAACATTAGTTTAGATTCTCATAATTTGTCTTGAAATTATTTAGTGTTTGATAATATTTATCACTTTTCTTAAATAACTCAAAATCATCACAAATAATGTAAATTTAGAACAAATTCTAATATATATTATTAGAATTTACCTATCCTTTCAAGATTCCTTAATAAACTTTTATTTCATTCACCATGTACTTTGTAGTAATTAAGGAATAACTAAATTATTACGCTCTTGAAAATTATACAATACTATTAAGTATTAATACATCTTTCATTAACGATTAAATGAATTGTAGAAGTTCTGAAATATAAGCAAAATATTAATATATATTTTCCACCTTATTTTGATTTTAAAGATCCTGTTTGATCTTAATAGCTTTCTATTCACTTATTATTTCTTATATTTCACTTTTCTGAGGTTCTATTAATTGTAAAAGATTCTCTGCAAATAATTCATCCCAACAAATTCTCCTTTCTGGATTAACAACAAGCATTTTCTTTAGTAAATTTATAACATCTCCAGGGATTTTCTTATTTTCTGGGCATTTAATAGATTCAATTTTAGATTTTTCAAAATTAAGTTATTATTATATCTCAGTTGGAATTGTACCATATATCATAGAAAAAAGTATTAATCCTAAAGACCAAATATCTGCTGTAGATGAATATTTCTTAGTTTTAACTTCAGGTGCAGCATAATAAGGAGTTCCAACTACTGATTGCTCCACTGTATGATCTAGATCCTCTAAAAATTTAGAAAACCCAAAATCTCCTATTTTAGCAACTTTATTTGAAAATAGAATATTTTCTGGTTTTAAATCTCTATGAATTATTTTTCTTTCTCTAATTTCTTTATATCCATTCACAATTTATTTAAAAATTTAAAGAGCCTCTTCTTAAGGAAGTCCACCTTTATTTAGTTTATTTTGTAGGTTTCCTCCTTCACAATACTCTAAGATAAAATAGCAATCATCATCATTTTCAATAACATCTATCATTCTAACTAAAAAGAATCAATACTTTACTATATTAGGACTTGATAATTACAATTAATTATCACTCTCTCTCTTTAAATAATTCAATATTAAATTCCTTTTATTCTTTTGGTTTTAAAACTTTTTCTTATCAATAATCTTGATTGCAATAAATTCATTCTCATTTTCATACATGTGTCCTTTATAAACGGATCCATAACTGCCCTACAATCTAATAGTTTTTTAATTTTACAGATCCAAGGAACTACTTTAAAGTTACTACATATTTATTTTCAAGAACTTTTGTACCATAATCCTAATTGTTCATACTAAATTAATAATAATATTTATAATAGAAAATATAATTATCTAATATTTTATAAGTTAATAAAAATGGAACTGTAATTATCTTTCTTGCAGAAGATAACATTTCAGATTTAATAAAATAAATTATGAATTGGCTTTATTTATCAATATCTCTTGATATAAAAATAAACATAAACCAAATTAAATTAGGCACATAATTCATAACTGGAATTGAGAAAGTCATTTTTAGATGCTGATGGAAATGTAGAATTTGAAAATGTTACACTAAATTAGATGAATTGTGAAAGTACTATAAGACCTGAAGATTATGATATCTTCTCCTTATTTTTATGACAATATATTAGAGAATATCGCAAAATCATAGTTGAGACTAATAAGAGAATGATTGGAACATCCTTGTTGATGAGTATATGTTCACTAAATCAATCCAAAACTTGAGAAAATTTTGAAAGAGTTGCTTGGAGTTACTTCTTCCTTAATAAAGAATCACCTTTGAAAATAAGATGGTTTAAGCTTTTGAGAACTTTGGAATCAAAGGAAAATATCACAGTTTGACTTCAGATCATATGAACTAAATCACTCAAGAATATGCTGATGAATTTCTTAAGAGGCATTTTTATTGGACATTCATTTAGCATCATCAGTGCTGCCTCTGATTGTCTATTTAGTAGATGAATTTTAATGACAACGAAACAAAAATAATTTGGGTTGGTAAAGAAAATCAATAAGAATCATCCCCATTATTTACAGATATGAATAAGGAAAATTCGATCAATCACTTCACCAAACAATATTGGAACTGGAAAGAACATCTATCTTTGGAAATTCCCAAACATCACAAAAGGAGGAAAGGAAGAGAAGAACCTCAAAGATATTGTTTGAGATTTTAAGCCAGATGAATGAAAACTGAACTCTCTGCTCTGGATCATTAAAGAACAGCTGATATATCCACATCTGCTAGATTTTTTAGCCACAGACAAGAAGACTACATAAATTGCCTTATCTAACCTATTGAGATTGATGCTTAATTAGGAAAAGAATATCAATAAATTTGAGTAGAATATCATAATTTCATAATCTATCAATATAAATACTTTTTATTTTTCATTCTATTATTAGAAATCGATTGTATAAATTATTAGAAGAAACTTAATGTTAATTGTAAAAATGTGCTTATAAATGCAAAAGGAAACATTCAATTTATTTTCTTATAAATTTTTTGTCCTCTAATTTATTAGTGTTTTTATACATTTTCGAAAATATCAAATTTCCATCTTTTAAAATCTATAATTTCATAATATCCCATTATCCAACTTTTTCTCCATCTTAGAATTAACCAATGTATGTAATTAGGTTGTACCTAAATATCGAAATAAGGACTTACAAAAAAAAATTATCGCTTAGCAATACCCATTTACCATTTTTTATACCATTTTCAGTATATGATCCACCACCTCTAAGTTTTATTATTATTTATAAAAACTTACATTAAATTACCTTGAAAGTAGCTATCCCATCTACCAACCTTTTTATTTTTAGTGTATTCACCTTGATAAGTTATTTGATAGCAACTATCATATTACATTTAAACTAGATACTCATTAAATTCATCATGTGCTTCAATCCACTTCCCTAACTTGACATAGTCATCTACTTCATCGTCACTGTCGCACTTTATATCATATTGTTTACATCCCTGGTTCATACCTATTAAACCTGTAGCAAAATAAGTCTTACTGGCGATCTTAGCTTCATCATCTTCATTATATGATCCACCACCACTTATTCAGGTTATATCATTTTTTTACATAATTTAGAATGATTCTTTCAAGTCCTTCAGGTACTAAATATCCCATCTACCAACCTTTTTACCATTTTTATATCCACCATTGTACGCTATTTAAGAGTAATCAGAGAAGTTATCTGATATTTCCGTCCAATAACCCTACTTAAGTCCATTACCTGCTTCAGCATATGATCCACCACCACTAATTTACATTTTCCATCATATGAATTTATTAAAACTACTTATGATATTTTTACATTTTAAAAAATTAATCACTGCTGTGTTTTCTGTAAAAAATATCCCATCTACCAATCTTTTTACCATTTTTATATTCTCCGTTGTAAGTTACTTAAGTGGAATCAGTGAAGTTAACTGGTATTTCCACCCAATCACCCTACTTAAGTCCATCACCTGCTTCAGCATACGATCCACCACCACTAATTACATTTTTCATAATATGAATTTATTAAAACTACTTATGATATTTTTACATTTTAAAAAATGGATCACTGCTGTGTTTTCTGTAAAAAATATCCCATATACCAATCTTTTTACCATTTTTATATTTTCCGTTGTAAGTTACTTAAGTGGAATCAGTGAAGTTATCTGGTATTTCCACCCAATTACCCTACTTAAGTCCATCCCCTGCTTCAGCATATGATCCACCACCTATTTAATGGAAAGATCCCTCACCTCTGACATACACATTAATTGTATTTATTAAACTAATATTAAAATTTACATTTTTTTGTTTTTATCATTTGAATTTGGATCCTTAAAACAAATATCCCATCTACCAATCTTTTTACCATTTTTATATTCACCATTTTAGATTAATTAAGAAAATTGCCAAAAACTCTCACTCAACTCTATCCATTTCCCATTCCTCAATCCTTTATTATAGTCACCACCACCTCTATAATTATTTAATTCATTAATAAATACATTTCATTATTTTCATAAATATATTTCCACATGCCATTCCTTTAATCCCTTACATATTAACCTTCTTCAAACACTTAGGCTAAGCTAATAATTTTATTAAATTAGATATACGTCCAATAATTTTTTATCATATCTCTCCATTTACCTTATTTTTTTCCACCATTGGAGTACTGTCCACCAACGCCCTAAATTATTTCACCTTTCCATTTGGCTATCCATTTGCCAATCTTCTAATTATTTTCTCCATAATTTCCAGACCATTGCAGATGTTGGATTTATTCTAAATTGGTTAAAATTTCAGGCTTTCTTGTATTATCTGTTATTTAATCTCTAATGAATATTAATGAACTCTTACATTCTTAACTTGGATCCATCTTTGAAGTAATGGATTTCTTTGTTTTATGAAAAGGTTATTTGCAGTGTTTTTTTTAATTTTAATGGTTGATTAGATGAATAATCCCAATAAATTGCTTTGAGTTCTTGGGTAAATTCCTTCTATTAATAACGCTCCATCCTATTAAAATAATTACAATTTAGTCTTACTTTATAATTTAAAGCCTTTCCTTCTTTTCTTGATTTTTTTCATTTGATAAAATTTCCTTCATACTTTCTCGAATTTGTTAAACAATGGATCTAACTACCTGGCCCCACTAATTCTTCACCTTTTCCAACTTTATCATATAATAATTCTTATCGCAATCATATGATGAATTTCCTTAAAGAAATTATATTAATTTCTCAATATCAGAATATGACAATTCTGCTAGATTAGTATTTTCGTTTATAAGATTAGTATATGAATTATTTATCAATTCAATCATGTCAAATATTTATTTGATTGATTCTGATAACTCATCTATAATTTTCCTTAGCATGCTTTCGGTTTGAAAAATGATGTATTTAAACTCCACTCTCTATTTGGATAAATCAGATTCAAGCTTATATTTGTTTAATTTTTTGATTATCATTTCTTAAAACATTTTCATTGGAACCTAATGTTTGATATCTACTCTATGTTCATATAGACATTCGGTGCAAAGTTTCCTTTAGTTTTAACACTTGTGAGGAGCTATACATATAAAACTAATTGGACTTTGATAATGATAAGTGCAATTCATTATCTTTTTAAATTAAAATATTGAATTTTATTACTTTATGTATTAGTGGACAGATTGGAAAAGTATCTTATATAGTCGAGAGTAAGACCTGAATTCGTATATATTTGAAATTGTTTATAATTGATCAGCTATTGAGAATCATTATTTTAATTTGCATAGTTCAATTTTTTAGCATATTGAATAAACTATTCTAGTAAGAAATATAGAAATTATTAAAAGATTATTTAGGTTGATTTATATGATATTCATTATTATATTTCACCATCATCTTCATATATTTGACAGGTAATAAAATAAATTTTTAAAATGAATGTAATTTTATCTAGATAAGTATAACTTAACAAGATTTTGCTATAGTTTTCTCAAATTTCTCAAAGGTAGATATTATCTTTGATTAACTCAAAATTTTGCATAGATATTTCCTATTAACATATTTACTAAGGTGTTTAAATAGTGGAACTGAGATAATAATTAAAGATGATTATTTAATTTTTTAAAGTTGAAGTTCTTTGCTTTGTTTTACCTAAAAAAAAATATGTGTATATATTAAATCCATTAATAAATCTTAATTGATATATTAGAAATTAATTGTTCAAGATCATAATTAATATCATTTTACTTATACTATGTATTACAAATTATGATTTGGTTCTCAACCTACAATAACTAATAATAGTTAATATATAAATCATGATGTTTTACACATTGTTATCAATCTATTTTTTGGATTTAAGTCTAGAAAAATGAAAAATCTTAAGTGCAATAAATTTTGGATCTTAAGGAAATAAAAGGAATGGAGTTAAGGCAAGCGGATTGATACGGATGGCCAACTTAAATTAGAATAATTAAGTTACTACAATTAGCATGTATAAAATAGTAAAAAGTAGTTTGGTAAAATGACGGGATGGAGATAGAAAAGAAACTTACTGACAAAAACCAATTTAAATAGATATGTAGAATCTTCAAATGATTTGAATTTAATATTCCAGGTTGGAATTGCTTTATATATCAAGTTCAATATTAAACATAAAATAGTATCTTGCAATGATATTGTTAAAATATTTATTACTAAATAATTAAAAAGGATATATTAAGAATATTTGGTGAGTCATTCAATCTTTCAAAAATCTGAAGGTTTACTTTAATTTTTATTCCTATTGTTCATCTTCTAATGCTATGACATTAATGCTTATATTAATATTATTTAAAAATACAATAATAATACAAACATCTAGTTGGAATTCGAATTAAATTTATTCAGCTCAAATTTCCGTAAAAGTATAAGAGTGGGTTAAGCAATAGTTAAAAACTTCAAATAGTTAATACTTAAGGTGATTTGTCCTCTTAATAATTATCAAAGTATTTTATTACTAGATTCTTGGTGATAACTCATTATATATAATTCAATTAAATATATAACCCAAATTATAAAATTCTGCAAGGGAGTAATTTTCAAATAGAAGGAGATATCAATTTATCTCAACTTAAAAATTATCATTCATATAAAGTACTTGAAATATATTAATAATAAATTGGTTGTTATGTTGTTCTTGAATATTCTTTAACAAAAAACAATTATTAGAACTCTATATTGATTATAAATTTATACAAATCCAATCATGGATTATTCTAATGAGAATTTTTACAGTACTCTTGAAGAGCTGTTCTAGTAAAAATAGAATTTGAGAATATTATAGAAAGAAGTTATTGTTTTTTAATATTTTAACAATAATGATATTTTATTAAATAATTGTATAAAATATTTCCAGATTAATTCAATATGGCAGAATTTAAAATGGTAGAAAATGCAGAGCAATAAACTTGTTCAATACATAAAAAACGAATGAAAGCAGTTAATATTAGTCCAGGTTTATAAAGAGAGAAAAGAATTTTATGTGAATTTTGCACAAGGAATGTTTAACCTAGTGAGAATTTAATTGGATTAGATTTGATGATATTACAGATCGAAAACAAATTAAAAAATAATAGAGAAGAATTATACAATAGTGTTAATTATATTATCAAAAAGATTGAGGAGTTGAAAGGAAAGTGTGATTCTATAAAATAATATATGTTGTCTAAATTTGATACAATTGCATCTACTTTGGAGACCTGGGAGATTTAATCTTATGATGTTAAGAAGAAAATATCAGAATATAGCTTGTTTGAAGAAGTTTAATAAATTGTAGATAAAAAAGAAAATTCATTTAATAACAAGAGCTTTATTGATCAAATCAGTTTTAATAATCAATCTTTTCACAAAAAAATTATGAATAAACTAGAAGAACCTTCCAATTTTTAGGAAATGAATATCATATTCAATGAAATTTTGAATTTAGATTATTCAGGATGTTACAAAAAAAGGAATATACTAGTTGAAGAATCTAAAATTACTGTATAACAAATTGGGCACATCGTAGAATAAAAGGAATAATGTAAAGCTGTAGTTTTTAATCATCAAGGTACAATTATGGTCTCCACTCTTGATAGTTAGATAAGAGTATGGGGATTTTAAAAAGGAGTTCTTAAATTAGTATAAACTTTAAAAGGTCACGAAGATTCTGTGCAGTGCTTATTTTTCAGTAAATTGAATAATTATTTTATTTCGAGTTCAGATTAGACTATAAAATTATGGATATTAGTTGATAAATGGATTTGCTAATAAACAGTCAAACTAAATAAAGGGTACATTACTTGCATTATTACAGATTTAAAAGAGAATTTAATTATTTTTGGAAGTACTGATTATTCGATTTAAGTTTGGGAGCATAATTATGCTAATAATCTAATAAAAAAATGTGATTTAATCAAACATGATAGATAAGTAATTTCATTGAGTCTCAATTTATCGGAAACCCTTTTAGTATCTTGTGCAGAGGATAGCGCAGAAGATAGAAATTAAATTATAGTTTGGGGAAAGACATAAAGTTAAAATAATCCCTTTGAATTTAAATATTTTGTTAGATAAATTTTTAAAATTAGTGGACCTTAAGTGAAATTTATTAATGATGAACAATTTGTCTTAATAAGTTACGACAATAATATGGTTTCACTGTTTGAGGATTGCCTAGGAGAACTACTCTAAAATTATTCAAAAAATGTTGAGTTATTAAATATAGGTAACCCTGAACGTTTATTTCCAATTTCATACAATCTGTAGAAGTAATTACTATATTTCAAGGTTAAATCTTGTATTTATATACTAAATAGCAATTTATAATTATAATCGTATATCTCATCTAATGGAAAAAATTTATATGGATCTGTTACAAATGATGGGCAATACTTCGTTTATTGGGATGGAAAATATAGAGGATATTCAATATTTAAGATTTCATATCTTTGAAACTTCATCAATTTATAAATCATTTATAAGAAATTCATAAGAATATAAAACCTATCCTATTCTCATCCTTATAATTTGATAATAAATAATATATTGTGTTCTTGAAGAAAGGTAAAT
>JPFL01000087.1:5637-102183 GCA_000733385.1 Paramecium biaurelia
CTCTAAACTGTGAATAATTTCATTTAATCTAGTTAAGTTTTCGCGTAATAGTTGAGTGATATTTACAAATGTAACTTATAGCTGCATAAATTAATCTTGCAAGTTATTCATTATGTATAATGTATTATTCTTCAACTCAGTGACCACAGCGTTAATCTATTGTTATTATAAAACATTAGATTCTTAATTGGGAATGGTGAAATCTAAATTATTTACATCAACAAATAATTTTCTAGAGCATTTCTAAGTTTCTTGAAAATCGCAATTTGTAATTTGAATCATATAAAAATAATACAAATTTTATAATAAGAGGAATTATTTATACAAATTTATTTTTATAGATTTTCAATTTTAGTAAATGAATTGTTAAATGAAAATCATTATTTTCCAAATATCTACCTAAGTTTCGTTTATTGAAGGGGATGTCATATTTTTTACTTTTTGATTTGTTGTTTTTATTAATTGTTTAATAATACCTTATGCGTAAGGTTTTTTAATTGTATTTACTATCGGGTATGGAATTTTAGTTAAGTAAAATTATTCAAATTTTATCTGGTTATATCTAAATTTTTTTTATATATCAAATAACAATAATTTGAGCGAATTGTATCTGGGAAATCTATTTCTAAAACGTAAGAAACAAAAAATTGATTTTTGGTTTTTACACATCATCAAAAATCCTTTTCATTTAAAAAAAGTTTTTCTCTAATACTATTACCTTTAGATATACCAAATAAATTTATGAGAGTTTATCATATTAAATGATTGATTTTTTTACATTTATGAAATTATTCTTCCTTATTTTAATAAAGTAAAAGATATTTTCATAATTATGTTAGTACATACTGCTTAAATTATGATATTTTAATTCCACTAAAATTTTTTCAATTCCACAATTTTAAACTTTATAAATGTTCGAAATCCTAAGTATTCGGGTTTAATTAAACTAATTGAGATTTAATCAGCATATTAGGTTATTATTATTTCAATAGTTGATGAGATATATTTTCTATTATATTAAAAATATATGACGTACAACTTAAACTTTATCAAATATTTTAAGATGCTCTACCATAAATAGTAAATACTAATTTCTCAACTCTTTTGATAGAATTTAGGAATGCAATCAGCTTATTATACATTACTAGTTATAAATGAGTATTTTAAACTCTAAAAAATTGTATAAAATCAAATATATATTTGAGGTGTAATAAGGCGTTAGTATTTTATCAGAAGTAATGAGTTTAGAAATTTAATTAACTAAAAAGTAAATATTAATGAAAAAATAGAAAAATAGAAAAAGTAGAAGCATTTCAAGTTCACACTCAAGTTAAGAGAGAATCCTTAATTAATAGTTCTTTTAGAAGTAGGTCTACAATAACCCTAAGAATTATGCATAAGATTATTTATTAAGAGAAGATCAAGCAATGGAAATGGAAGATTAAGTATTTGAATAGTATAAAGAATTTAAAGAATACGAAAAAGTTGATATAGATGCTAAGAAGGAAGAATTAAAAAATACAATATAACTAAATATTTTCCCCAGATAAAATGAAATCTAACTAAAGGAATATTGCCAAATTTTACCAATAGTTGTCTAGCTATAATCTATTAAGGCTTCAATTCAAAAAACAAGAGCTAACTTAGATCTCATTTGTGTGATTGATGTTAGCGGTTCCATGAATGGTGAAAAAATCAAATTAGTCTAGAATTCTATTCAATACATTTAAAAGATATTATAACCTAATGATAGGATTGCTTTAGTTACTTTTGCTAGTTAGGCTTTTATCAATTTGTCATGGACTAGAAATTTACCTATAAATAAAAATAAAATAAAGAATGCTATTTAAAATATGAAAATAAGAGATTCTACAAAAATTTCTTAAGGCTTTGAGTTAGGTTTGAGGATGATACGAGATAGAAAAAATAAGAATTAAGTAACAAGTATGTTTCTCTTAAGTGATGGTGTGGATGATGACAAAGGAGCAGATTTAAGATGTAAGTAGGCTTTGATTGATTATAAGATAGAAGATATATTTACAATTAATACTTTTGGGTATGGTGCTGATCATGACGCGAAAGTCATGAATAATATTTCAAATTTAAAAGGAGGTTAATTTGTTTTTATAGATAACATTTAAAAAGTATCTGAACGCTTCATTTTAGCTATTAGTGGTATGTCATCAATTAAAGCATAGAATGCAATTTTAAAATTAAAATAGATGAACTCAAATTTCAAAATAATTAAGATATTTGGGGATGATTTTTTATGGTAAAAGATAAATGAGACAGAATTTTAATTGAATTTAAATTATATTATTCAGTAAGATCAAAAAGAATTTGCTTTAGAGATTGAAATACCTAGGGAAAATAAATAAGTTACTGAAACTACTGATGTTTTATTAGTTTCATTATAAGGATTATTTATTGAAATAAATACAGAATTTTCAAAGGAAGCTAAATTAACATTGCGATTAAGTAATTAATAAGTTATAGTTGAACCAAATAAATTAGTAGAAGTTAATTATTTAAGGGGAAAATCTGGAGATGCAATTGGATAAGCAAAAGAATTAGCTAATAAGAGATAATATGATTAAGCTTAGCAATTACTGAATAAAATGATTGATGAGATAGAAGAATCATCCTTTAAAAATGAAAAACAATTACTTCTTGTCATTAAAGACTTAACAAAAATAAAAGCCATTTGTTAACCAAAGTAATATGAAAAAGGAGGAGAAGCCTTGATGCTACATAAACAAAAAAAACATATTAAACGACAAAGATCAATAAGTAATTCTGATGAATGGTGTTCTTCAGAAGAATTATAAATGAACAATTTAAGAAATGGAAATTTGGAATTAAGTAACAGTATGAATACAAGTGATTCTCCTTCATCGCAATCTAGATCATCAGTTTCCATTAGTTCTGACTCAGAATCTCAATAATAAAGAAAGCAGAACAAAAAAAAAAGATAAGGAAGAAGAAATAGAAGTATAAGTCCTGATTCGGAACAAAGAAGAAAGCCAAATAATTATAACAAAAGGCAAAGAAGAAGATATAAAAGTAGAAGTAGAAGTCTTGATTCAAGTTCAGAGCAAAGAAAAAGGTCAAATTATTATAAAGAAAGAAAACAAAATACAAATTATAGCCCTTATTCTGTCTCCTACTCAAAAAATCAAGCAATTAATAAATTAAATTCAAAATAAAGAAGTAGGTCAAGAAGTTGATTCTATAATTTAAATTGCATATAAATATTTTAAATGTATATTTACTCTTTGAGGTTGTTTTCAAAATATTTCAGATGCAAGCTTAGGGTTATTAAACTCTAAACTTTTTAATTAAATTCAAGAAATTAAAATTCTAAGTTAATACATATAATTGACAAAGATTAAAAATTCATATTATAAAATTATAGGTCATGAAACCTAGAGATGTAATTAGCAATTACGATGGAGTCAAAAATTTAGAGTATGATTTGAATTATATCTTTCTCTACCTAAAAACATATCAAGTTTAGCTTTTGAATGGAAAGTATTAATCTATTATGTGTAGTTGGAACAAAAATAATCGAAATCTGTATTAACGTAGTCATATATATTATTCGAGTGCATTTAATTAAGATAATTGAATTATTCTTTGTTATGTTTATAGAATTAATAATTTTCAATAAAACAAGTTATTGCTATTATTATATATTTGTATTTAATATATTCTTGAAATAATATATATTATATAATTGAACACAAATTCAGTTATTTTAGTATTTTATATTCAAAATTGCTAATAGTACTTTATGAATATGTAACTTAAGATTAATTTTCTTAAATATTTATTTATTAAGTTCTGAAACGAAAATTAGGTATGTATTTTATGACAAGGATATCCGATACATTTAAAATTATTCCTTGCATATTTCTTTAGTACTTCTTTTCGTAATAAAATTGATGATTCTTCTTAAAATTAAGCTTAGGCCTTCTTTTATAAAAGTATGTAATTTATTAACTTTAAAAGACAATAATAGGTCCTATATTTACTTTAAAATTGAATATATATTTATATTTAATAATATAAAATATGAATTAAGAAAATGAATAGAGTTTGGACTTAGCAAAAGAAATGTTATTAGTTGGACTCAATAATCCTGATTTAAATGATAACATTGATAAGGAATGGAATTCAAGAAGAAATTAACCTAGACCAAAGACTGCTTTACATGATAGGAGATAACAATAATTATAAGAGTTAAAAGAATAATTTTTACCGTCAAATAATTTATCACAAAAGTAAGGTAAAAAAGAATAGGCCACCCAACAGGTTTAGCAAAATTTTTAACCTTTACCTTAAAATAAGGAATTAGGAGCCTAATTTGTAAATGCACTAGAAAAATTCAATGAGAATTTAACTAGAGATTCAGGTGTTGCAATTTGCTATAATTTGATTGATAAAAACAAAGACTTATAGTCAGTTTAAACAATGATTGAATGTTTATATAGCAGTTCAAAAAAAAATATTAATCCAAAAACAAATAGTTAAAATACATTAGCAATAGATATGGAATTGATTACTTTAGGTGAAATAATTAAAAAAAATGAAGAAAGCTTAAACCCTTATTTAATTGATAAAATTTTCCAAATACTGAAAAAAAATATGAATGTACAAATTTATTATATTTAGAGTAATTCTGATACAACAATTTAAGCAATAAGTTATGTTCTAATGTAATTGCAATCTCATATAAATGTATCAAACACTTATTAGGAATTAAATGAATTTATATATGATAAAGCCAGACAAGTTCAAGTCGCATCAATTTTGTCATTATTATGCTATTATTTAAAATAATAAAATAAGATAGATGACTTTAATATTTTAGGATAATTGATTTTTGATATCTACAAAGTAAAATTATATATTAGAATAGAAATTGATTATTGATAGTTTAGAATTTCTGAAGTGTATAGAATTTTTAGTATTACAAAATTTGAATTTGAATCATGAAATCATAATTTAAAGAACCTTAAAGTATTGTTAGGTACCTATTAATAAGAATTCAAAATACTATTTGATAGTTTGTTAAGCTTGCAAGATTATAGAGCATATGGGATCGAAAACAAGAATGATGTCAAATGAAGTAATAAAAGAAATGGAAAAATTGATAAATGATAGACGAGTAGATGTATAAGTAGCAGCAAAGAAAGCAATATCTGCTTGGAAGGAGTAAGAAATCAAATTAATAGAACCATAATTAGATTAATTTTATAACAAAATTGGATTTTGTTCTACCCCATATACAGAGTATTAGAAAAGAGGATTTTAAAGTTTAGTGAGGGCAAGTTCTTTTGTGAGAAAGAATTCAAGATCCCCAAGTTTACCAAAGAAATTAAATAATTAAGTAGCAAAGCCAAAGATTAGGGAGAAGATAAATAAGATAAGATCTAATTCACCCAAATTTTAATTATTGGAAGAAGACACAGAAGAGATTAGAAGAAACTAGGCTTTATAATTATTAAAATAAAAAAAGAACGATAGTCAATAGGAATAAAAGAAAAATGAAGAAGACATTTTAGAAGATTCTTTAGAAACTAACCCATTCTAAGTGGTTCCATAATAATCAAATGTTCAATAAAACGAAATTGTTGAATAAAAAGAGGAATTATAAGATAGTCTAATGAGAAATTCATAAAATAAAGAAGATGTTTAGTAATTGAGTAAGATGCCAAGTATTCAATATATCGATAATGTTTAAACAATAAAAAAATCATTGCATTAAGAGGTTTAATTGGAAGTAAAAGGAGATTCTGAACATATTAAAGAAACTGAATAAAATATTTATTAAGAGAATAAATAACAAAATATGAAAATATAATAATTAGATGTTGAGAAGCAATAACACATAAAATAAAATACTGTTTAAGAAATCTTATAGACTGGTTTTAGTGAGGATAATGGTTAATAATTCATATAGGACAAATAAGAGTTGTATCATAAATAGAAATCTTAAGGATAATCAGAAGATTAAGAATAGCAATATGAGAGGATTCAATAATAGATTTAAAAGGTTAGAAGTGGAAATGTATAAAAATAAGAAGAAGATGAGATAGAATTTGAGGAATTAGAAAATGAATAAAATATTGATGATAATTATCTCAAACCTTTTTAAATCAAGTAGATATCAAATTTTGATGCATCTATATAAGAATTTCCAAAAGAGTATGTATCTAAAAACAATAATATTAATTATGAATAAGAATTAATAGAAGATAAAAATATAAACAAAGAAGAACTTTAATAAGAATAACAAATTATAACTTAAAATATTTATGAAAGAAAGGAGAATGAAATAAAAGTAAAATCTGGGTAAGTTATGTAAGAAGCACATATTGAACTTGATTTAACAACTGAGGATATACAAAAGTTTGATGTAACAAGGGAAGATTTAGAATAAAAGGATATTATAGACGATTTAGGGATATTATTATAAAAAGGTAATGAAGGAAAATCATAATTAAATAGACTAGAAAATAAAAATGTCGAAACAATTCAAAATAAAAGGATAGAATTAATAGAGAATTAAGTTACAGAGATTAATGATAAAAAAAAGAAAACAATAGAAAATGAAGAATTTAAGGAAAGTTTGACAAATAAGAAGGTTGAATAGAAAAGTGAGAAAAGGGTGAGATATAAACGTAATAGATATTATTTTGAATAAGCGTTAAGTAAGGCAAAATAAAATGTGAATGAGGGATATGAGATTTTGTTTGAGAATTGTGATGATTTATAAAAGATACAGTATTTTAATGATTTTATTATAGATTTATGATGATGGTAGGTCCACAGATAAATAAATTGAATAATAAGAATATGAATAAGATAATTGAATTTATGAATGAGATGAAGGAAGCAGAGTTATTAAATGTTTTAGGAATTAATTTATATAAACAAGTAAATGAATGTGAATATTTTGATGAAATAAACAACGAGGATATGTAGGAAGTGAAAAGCGTGTTATATGAAATAAGTGGAAGTAATTCTGAAGGAATAGGAATGATGGCAGTAAATATCTATAATGAACTTTGAACTTAATGAATAATATTCATTATTATTATTTTTTAAATAAATAATGGCTTTGTGGAAGGTATTTTAGAAAGCAGGACAAAGATCTACTATGCCTGCTGCATTCAAAGAGGGATTATTTGAGAAACCAGAAGAATTCTAATACAAAGCGAAAAACATTGCAGTAAGCTATGAAACAGCTTCTTGGATGCTTAGAGAAGGTATTGTAGAATACAATCCAAATAAATGGGGATATGTTTTGAGTAAATCACATAGAGATTTTAATGATTATTGGACCAGAAGTAAGAGTAATAAAATAAATGTAGCTATGTTTACAAGGTGTGGTTTGTTTTTAGCAGGATGTTGGCTATTTAGTTGTTTATACACAAAACCAAGATTCGATTGGCAAGATTATCATGATCCTAAATTTGAATAGAAGACATACGGTGATTTAGAAGAAGGAGGTGATGAAGGAGGAGATGATGATTGAAAGACACAAGATATAAAAATAAAATTAAAATATAATAATAAAATAATATAAATATATCTAGAATGTTTTAATCATATAAGTCATCTAAAATTTTGAGATATTCTAGTAAGATAGAGACAGAAATTAAACAATTTCTGAAGAATTGAAAAAGGAACATTTAATTAAGTAACAAAACTTAAATTGCCAACAGAACCTTTATCTCAAAGTAGATAAGACATCTAAATTTATTGAGAGTTAATGCTTATTAAAGTCAAAATTAAATAAGCGTGATAACAATTCAATTGTGTAAATTCGAGTTTTAAGTCTTGAATTCTCATTTATTTTCCAAATTTATTATTAAGAAAAATATCAGAATTAATTCATTTTTCCTGTATTTATTTTGTTGAATGAGAAACAGCATCTATATAGATTTAAAGCACAATATTTAAGATTCTATTAGCAATTTGACATATTTATATATTTTTATGGTTATATTATTATATATTATTTTATTATAAATTAATTTCAGTTTCACATGGCTGACGAAAATTTGGATTAGATTATAGATATGCCTGAACAATCTGATATGATTAATGATGCAAGAACCTAAGTTTTAAAATGATAATTTAATTTTATTAGGCAAAATATGCAGTAGAACATTTTAAGGTAGAATCATAGATCTCAAATTACATTAAAAAATTCTTTGATGAAAAATACGGTCCAAATTGGCATTGTGTTGTTGGTATACATATTGTACATAAATATTTAAGGGAAACATTTTAATTCTTACGGGTCTTACGAAAGCAAACGATATATGTTTTTTTATGAAGGATAAATGGCAATTTTACTTTATAAAATGGGTTGAAGAATACAGAATAAATATTATCAATTATTAAATATTAGATTAAACAATTTCTCTGCATTACCAAATCTATCAATCAATTTCATTAGACAATAAAATATTTTTTTTTCATCAAAAGATCTAAGTACCAATCCATTTCCATCCCCCATGTTTATTGGGTTCTACATTCACTACTTCACTTTTCTTATTGTGATCTGCAGTTAAGAATACTACTACAAAATGATGTTGTATTTCCTTCTTCACAACATTCACCATCTAAAAATATTTGTGGATTCTCACTGTCCAAATTAGTCTCTTCTTTTACTTCTCTGATTGCACAATCTTTAAATTCTTCATATAGTTCAAGAGGACCCCCAGGCAAGGCTAAATATCATTATCCTAACTACTAAAAGGTTCTCCATTACTTTACGGTAGCTCATCAATACAGAATCTCCATTCCTAATAAACACTCCTACTCCTAGACCTGGACGAATCGTTTGATATATGAAAATATTTTAATTATAATATAAGATGTCAATTACAAACCCTCATTTATAAAACCATTTACCCTACAGTAGCATGGTTAAAAAATAAGCTAATGGAAATTAATCTTAATCATCTTTGAAAGTAATATCAAATTATCTTATATTCCAGAATGTATAAAGCCTGGTTCCTTAAATAAATGTCTAAATCAAAAA
Source organism: Paramecium biaurelia (assembly GCA_000733385.1). Lineage (NCBI taxonomy): Eukaryota > Ciliophora > Oligohymenophorea > Peniculida > Parameciidae > Paramecium > Paramecium biaurelia. The sequence continues at coordinate 14,699 of JPFL01000087.1, forward strand.
TTAGATGCAATTAAATTTTAATTGTTAAACCTAAAGAGAATAAAAGCATCGACAATCTGAATTAGAGACTAAGAGAACACAATAATCTCCAATTGTTTAAAAGTTTAGTCAAGCAAAAAATAATAATTTTGTTTCAGGTTATTATTCAAATGGAAATGCATAATAAAAAAGCATTAACTTAATTAAGCAACAAAATTGTTATCAACTTAATTCTGTATAGGATTTAAAGAAAGGCTTATTAGATGAAAAAAAAAGTCAAAAAAAGCAATCAAAAACAAAGTCTTCTGAATAATTATTATCAAAATCACATAAAATAACCACGGAACCTGTTTAAAAAACATAAAACAATTAAAATTTGATTAATAAAATCAAAGAATCGTCAAATTTGTAAAAGAATTGTAGTGTTAGCAATCCAATTGAATTTAATTTTAAAAAGTTACTTCAAAAATACCATTTAACTTTGAATAAAGCTAAAAGTACTGACAGATTAAAAAATCCAAGTCATCAAGATTTTCTTAAAGAATCCTTCAGACAAAAAGAATAATAATAGGCGACATTATAACATTACATTAATATTCATCTTTATGATTAAGAAAAAACATTTGAAATTAAATATGATTGTTCAGAAAAGACAACTGATTAATTACTTTAATACTTAATAGAAATTTGTTAAGATAGTAAATATTTTATTATTAACAAAAGATGAGAATGTAATTGGATTTTCATCCGTAGATAATAACATTGCATTAGAATACTATCTAAGTCTCAAGAATAAAAATTTAATGATTTTAGATAAGCAAACTTTAAAATTATAACCACTTTATCCAGAATAAACTTAAAAATTATCATTAAAAAGCTTCCATTTTTTATTATGTGTAGGAATTGGAGGATTTTCAAGAGTATATTTAGTTAGATCAAAAAGAAATGGTAGATTTATAGCCTTAAAATTGATATCAAAATAATTCATAATAGAACATTAAAAGTAATAGATAGTATAAAATGAAAGAGATGTTATGGTCTAATTAAATTTAAGTGATTAATAAATGCCCAAGTAATTTATTTGCCAATTAGAATGTGCATTTGAAACTAAACATTGGGTATGTTTTGGTATGGAATACTGCCCTGGAGGTGAATTATTTAATCAATTACGAAAAGTGTAGAGGATGAATTAAGATTAGGCAAAAATCTACTTTGTTGAAGTTTGTATTGCTATAGCATTTTTACATAGTTAAAATGTATTATATAGAGATGTGAAACCAGAAAACATCTTAATTGATGAGTATGGACACTTAAAAGTTGCAGATTTTGGGTTAGCTAAACCTAATATGGGTTAATTTGATGAAGCATATTCTTTTTGTGGATCACCAGAGTATATGGCACCAGAAATGTTATAGTAATAAGGACATACATATGCAGTTGATTATTATTGTTTAGGAGCTTTGCTTTATGAATTATTAACAGGACTACCTCCATTCTATTCAAAAAATACAGATGAAATATTCTAAAGCATTTTGAATGATGATTTACAATTTCCTGTAAAGGTTTGCTCTCCTGAAGCTAAAGATTTATTGAGAAAATTATTACACAAAGATCCTAGTTAAAGAATGGGTAATCGAGAAGGGATTTAGGATATATTAGGGCATCAATTTTTTGATGATGTGAATCTAATTGACATTTTAAAAAGGAAAATCTAACCTCCTTTTTTACCCAATTTAATTAAATTCAATTTTAATCCAAAAGAATTCAAATAAGGAGAATAACAATTTAATTTAGAATTGTAGAAATCACTATAAAGTGATTAAGAGACTTAATTTGAACCTATGTTTGAAAACTTCTATTTTATTGGAGAGACTCTTAAAACAAAAAAGCCAAAATTTGAAAAATAAGCCAATAGACCTTAATCATTGATTGAGGCTCAACAGGATACAATAATGACTGAAAGAATTGATAAGAATTTTAATTCTAATACTTCTGCAAACTTATCTCTTAAAAGGGGATTCTCAGCTAAGTAATTTTAAATTGAACATTCTTAAAAGATTGAGGAATTGAAAAAAAGGATTTAACAACAAAATACTTAAGTGAAGTCTTATATTGATCCTTTTGATAATTTGGCTGTAAATTAATTAATTTATTAAAACAAAGCCAAAACTTCAAGATTAAAAAATAATAAATGAATATTTAATTATTCTCGTATCAATGCAATTATCATAAATAAATATAAAATTGATATATCTTTTTATTAAGTATTAGGAAAAGATATTTTTATTTATCACTTGATGTGGTGTTTATTGACTATATCTACTTGATCACATGAAATTGCTGTAAGCATTGCATCTGTATAAGATTCATTTATTAATTCTTATGTTAAACATTTTTCATAATTAATTTTTGATATGTTATTTGTGTGCTGCTGTTTTTTATTTTATTTTTGTAATAACAAATCTATATATCAATTCTGAATATTTGAAAATTCTTAATCATTTTTTATTTTAATTCAATTAAAGATTGCCTCAAGTAAAAGAATTTTGATCAATCTATGCATTAACTATGATAGTATATAGTTATTAACATATTCATCTTAAGTTATTCTAGAAAATGTTTCCATGTGATAGTTATAGTGGAAGAATTTATAGCAATTTCATAAAAATATGTATTGTCTTTACAATTCAAATCATTTTGTTATCTCCCTTACATATATTAGATAGGTTATGTATGTATAATTCCCATATTGATAAATAAATTAAATTAATGAATAATAAGAAGGTTTTAGAGTTGGTATCAAAAATATTAATCTTTAAAACTGAGCATTGCTAACACAAGCATTCATGCATTAGAAATACTTTCCAAGGTGCAAGTGAAGCATTCATTAAGGCATTTATTGCTAAACTGTGTTTGAATGGATTGATGTTATTATTAAGTTTGAAGAAAGTCATGAAATCTGATAAGAAATTATTAAATGCCTTCAAAATTCTACTAAATAAGTAAGAATGATTTAATATGAAGAACTAATTTCTAATTGGGATTGTTTATGGGATTGTAAACATTCTTACTCAAAAGTATTTAATGCTCATTAAGAACGATAAGAAAAAAGGAGGATGGAATCAATGCACTCTTGGCTGGATTCATTGCTGGAGGTTTAAGCTTCATGACTCAGGAAGAAAATGTTAAATACTTAGTCAGAGTGTACTTATTTGGTAGAGCAGTTGATTGCATCTATTAATCTTAAGTTGAGAAGTATTATTTTCATCTTATTATTCATAGAGGACGATTCAAACATAGAAAAATTATACCTGTTTTAGTCTTTGCTCTAATGTCCACCTTGATTTCATTCGCATTTTTCTTTGAACCTGAGATTTTACCTTTGGATACATATAAAATGTATTAAAATTTCTCAGGAGCTGAAATGAATGATTCATTATGGCATATGTGTAATGTTTAAGCTTGGAGAAATAAAATTAATGCAGCTAAAACCTAATGAAATATGATTGTTAATTTCATATATATAATATATGAATGATCTATTATATTAATTTGTTTTTCCATTATTGATGAACATTATCTAATATTTAGATTTCTTACTATATTTTTTGATATAATACAAATATTACAAAAATTTGATATTAATGTTCAGAAATATAAATTGTTTGAAAACATATCTATTATTGCATTTTAATATAAATGAAATAACATAAAGAAAAATTAAACTATATTTTTATTTAATTTATTTTATAATCTTCTAATGGCTTGAAATTCATATCTCATATATAAACACAAGATAGTAAATATATATCATTAACTGTATTATTGTTATATTGAGAAATGAATAAAATATAGTTATATATAAGTACTCCAAAATTAATAATGTATTTGATGAATATATTTATAATCTTCAATATATATTAATGAATATAAAAAAAAGCTCCGCGTCCGGGAATTGAACCCGGGCCTCAAACGTGACAGGCTTGAATACTAACCACTATACTAACGCGGATTCTTAATTAATTAAATTAAGTTATTATATAAATGAGTGTCAGAGTGAAACTCGATAATAAAGAAAGAGGTTATTATGCCTCATTGTATTAAGCAGTTGATGCTACAGTATCTGAATACATTATACTATTAGAACACAGGCTAAATTGGAGGCGCTTAAGCAGTCACATTTTTTAAAAGGTCAGGATTATCGATAGAAATTCTCAAGAAGATTTGGTTAATTAGTTCACCCAACAATTAAACTTTGAATAAGGAGGAATTCTATGTAGCTCTCAAGCTCATCAGTTATGCACAAAATAATATTGAGGTTTCCAACGATTCCATTTAAAGATGCATTCCTAGTCCATTACCATAATTTTAATCTGATACAGAAGAAGTCTATAAACTTAGACCAGAATAAGAAAGATTATATCAGAATTATATCTAATAATTGGATCATTCAAATTCCACAGTACATTTATATACATTTATTAGGTCTCAACTTAAATGGCAATGAATTTATTCAAAAAAACTCCAGTCACTTAATTCTAATTATAGAATATCATCAATCTAGTTGATCCAAACTTATAAACAAAACCAAGAATGACTACCCATTCTTATATTGTTATCACTCATCTGATATCATTAGCATCTTAGAGTGTACCAATACCATAAAAATTACCAAACTCTTTATAAGAATACCTAAATTAACAAATATTGATATCTTAAAATCTTAATGTTAATAATACACCTATTAACCCACAACCTACAGTTGTTCCTAAATCTAATGATTTATTAGATTTCGAAGCAAAAAATTTTGATAAATCTAAATCTCCAATTGATAAATGTATCTATTCATATTAGACTATTTAGATAGTGCTTTCAATTATATTGAAATTCCCAATCCTATTAATGAGACACCTGTTTAACAATAGCCATAGTCTTAATTAACAACATCTTAATCATTCAAAATACCACCCACATAAACTTAATAACCAATCTTAAAACAACAAAAGTCATTTGATTTAATTATGAATGATAATGACTCCCAACCATAATAAATTAATTAATAAACTATACCATAATAATAGTAAATAACTACTGTATAATCATAGCAAATTACTCAATAACCTAAAATGACAATAGATTTTTAAAAATAAGTCTTGCTTCAAGAACAAATGTTAATATAATAGCAATAATTAGAATAAAATTACAAAGAAGCTAATGATCTTCTTAATGAATTCAAAGAATCTCATGAAAAGATTCTGATTTCAAGTTAAAGTTAATTAGAATCATTACAGACTACAAATGAACAATATAAGACTTTATTAAAAAAAATTTCGGATGAAAATTATTTATTTTAAGAAGAACTTAAATAAATTGAATAATAGAAAAAGAAACTTACAGAATCTTTAAGTAAATAAGCCATAGAAATCAATTAAAAATTAGGAATGAATATTTAATTAAAATAAGAATATTCAAAATAGACTACAAATACAATTAATACAGTTACAGATTATGCAAATTAAATAATTGGAGATTTGAGATCTAATTATGAAATTGAATAAGAAAGAAAAAAGAGATAAGATTAGGAAATTGTTAAAGAACTTAAATTATAAAGAGATTAGATGAGTTCAATTTTTGAAGCATTGAGTTCTTTATCTAAAGATATGAAATCATAAAGAAAAAGTTCTACTCCTTACTAGCTTACAGACACACATGAAACACATGTACCTTTCTAATAGGTTTAATAATAATAATAATTTAAATCTAATTAAATATCATAAGATTAATAATAAGTTGTTGAAATAATGGACAATAAAATTGATATTATTGATATATAAACAACCATGAAATAATAATAGGATTAAATCAAATAGGTTGATTTAAATAATAAAGAGCAATTTGATGTATTTTCATTATATAATGATAAAAAAAATAAAGAATTAATTACTTAGGTAGTCTAACCAGAGTTGAATGAATAAAAATAATAAGAAGAATAATTTGAATAGTAGTAATTTAAATCATAATAAGTGGAAAATTTTGGATTTACTGAAAATGTATAAGTTTAATTACCTCCCTAATAATAATAAACAGAAGTTAAATTAGAAGATAATATAGGATTTGATAAAAATAATATAGGATTTGATAATAATAATATAGGATTTGATAATAATAATATAGGATTTGATAATAATAATATAGGATTTGATAATAATAATAATGAAGATCATCATGAAATCAATTAATAAGAAGACTAATAAATAAATGTTCAATTTGATTAATCTAAATAATTTGAGGATTAAGATGAAAGACATCAAGTATTTGATATTCCATTTGAAGATGGATTTGGTAATAATTTTGATGTTAGAAATTCGATTGAATAAAATCCATCAATAAATTTTGATCACAATTTTGTATTTGATTAAGGACTGAAACAAATAGATGAAGTTTAAATTGATTTTGATGCTAATAAAGAATTTGGAGGAGGTGATTGGACAGGATTTACAGATAATTTTGTGAAAGTATCTCCTCAATAAAAGGACGAATTTTAAACATTTAAATGGTGAAAATAAATACATATATAATATAAATGATACATTGTTATTAATAAATAATCATATTTAAAAATGATTTTTAAAATCATCATAATTGAATTCATTTTATTTATGATTAAGTGTATAAATGTATTTTTCATACAGTTCAGGAGTCATATAAAATTTAAGAAATTGATTAGTTAAGAAAGTGGCTTCATCTTTATCAATTTAATAATCCATAATATCTCCTCTTATCAATGCTACTTATTTTGATGCTAATAATTCCTCAAATATAGTTAATATATAATAAGGAGAGGAAAAAGATCCAGATTTTTTATATTCTTCTAAAAAAGTAAATAACTAGAATATGAATTATTTCTACTATACTATTAGTTTATGATTATCCAATCAATTAGAAATGTCCTCCTTTTCTTTTAATTGGCAATAAAAACAATGGAGATTCTTTTGTATTTCTTTTAAGAATATCATATTCATCCTTGCTTACAACATAGGCAAAATTATTTTATTTTTCTTTATGATATTCCATCCATAATGAAACAACTTAATCTTTTGATTCACGTTCAAACAAAGACATTTTAACAATCTCTCTCAATTTTCTAGGACATGGATAAGTAAATGCAAACTTATATTTATTTAAGAAACTATTTAACATAATTTAATTTATTTTTAAATTATTAACAGTACTATGCTCTAAAAAATGAAAATTGAATGTGTTAAACAAGGATACTCAATTAGCAATGAAATGAAATTTAATATTATAGATTTTTATACTAAATCTTTACATCAAGAACATTATGCTCATAAAACTGATTATATTAGACATAATCTTGAAGAGAAATATGGTATAATATTAAACATTAGCAAAATAGGACGTTGTTTCTCCATAATAATGTATTAAATTGGTGCTTTTGTGTCTCATTCCTTTTTGCATACCGATGATTTCTTATTAGAATTAAGATCTCCTGAACATCATATACTAGCTTATATGCTTCCACCATCATTTACTCCTCCTCCTTTAATACCAGAACCATAAGTTATACCATTTAGTAGAACAACTACTCAACAACTACATGTATCCAATAATTAGTAATTTTTATTATGCATTTTAACTTAGCCAACCATATCATACTAGTTATTACAGATATTGATTCAAATTATTATAATTAAATTGTATTTATAAAAAAATAACAAATTGATGTAGAAATTATAAATTAAGAGAGAGAAAATGAGATTTAAATTAAACTAATTAATTGTTTTAGATTTAGTAATAAAATATTTTAAATTATTTTGAATATACATTTATAATCTTTATATGTAAATATTTTTACTCCTTTTAGGAAGAAATAAAATTGTTAAAAATTTAGTTTGTTTATATATTATTTAAATTTATCAAAATTTGATTAATTTATTATAATATAAATTGAGATCATGTGAATTAGACTGTAGGTTAAGAACTAAAAAGATTAGTGTCTGTAATGTCTTGACATGACCTTTTTTATATTTGACTTTATTGTGTTGTCTTATTTCTCTAGAAAACTTTAAAATTACTATAATTTTAATTATTGCTATTTTTGGTACTATGAACTGGTTTGTATGGAAAGAGAGAATCACAAAGTATGAATCCTTATTATGCTTTAGGTTTATAAAATTGATCTTCAGTCTAAAATAAAGATTTAGATTTCGAAATAGATGTATGAGATTAACGACTTAGACATTATTTAAGTATTTCAACTTTTTATTAAATTAAAGGATTTATTATTCTGAGTTATTATTTGGTCATTGTAAGGAATGGTAGATTATTTTATAAATCTTCTTCTTCTTATTATTAATTAAATATAATTGGTTCTTTTTATTAAACTGAAGGCAATTAATGTCTTCTAATTTATTCGAGGAGATCTTTAATATCTTTTTGATGTTTACTAAAATAAGGTGTTTTACCTCTTAACATAAATTTAAAATAAATACTTAGGTTTGGCAGGTTAAAATTATTCGAATTATTTTTCTACTCTGATAAGCAAACATTTTTGGAAGTTTTCTCCAGCCATTTTGAGCATATTAAATTCTTCATTTTTACCAGCTGCTATATCAGATTTTGTATGCTAATCAGCAATAGACAAATTTTATTCAACCATTTATTATTTAGTCATTTTTGGTTATAAGGTAGATCTAAGAATTGGGGAGGATTGTTCTTAGATAGAATTCTATGTATTTTATTTTATTTATATTTCGTTGATATATCTTCTTTCAATGTTTTTAACTTCTTCTTTTTTATGTAGATTAATATTTGATATTTTAGTTTACACAATTTCAACTAATCTTTTTCTATACAATGCTATGTTTTTTTATTGAAGAATTTAGAGAGGTATAATAAATTCAGGAAATGACTTTTTTACAATAGCAAAATTATCTAATTGTAAAACAAATACATTGCATTATGTCATAGTTTTAACAGTGTAATCTCTTTTTTCATTTTGCAAATAGATATCAGTTTCACCAACAAAACATCCACCTGTAAGATGAGCTATCTAGATATAGAATAAATTGTATACAGTTATAAGTTCTTTTTGATTAGATTTCTCTTTTTTTGGAGACAATATAATTTAATTCTATTCAGATTTAATTAATGGATTAAAATCAACAGTTTATTAGAGTTGGATTTCACCTTCTTTTAAAAGAAAGAATCCATCAACAACATCATTTTATTTCCAAATTGTATAATTGACTGGATATTTGTATTAAGTGAAATACATAATCAATTTACTCATTTTGAATTTAGTCATAGTTGGAAACATTTTAAGAAAATAATCAATTTTTTCTTATTAGGTTTTGATTTACTTTTCAAAGATTTTCTATAAAGTTATATAGGATAAATGATTAATACTTTAAAATTGGCTTTATTAAGTGATAAGGCTTAGACATCTGTTACAGCAATAATACTAGCCGCTCTAGGTTTATCAGTTGTCAAAGCCATATCTCCAAAATAAAGACCAGAATGTACTTATGACAATTATTAGAATTTACATATTCCATTAATAGTAAAATATATATCAAAATTACCTACATATAACAATAATAATTCTGCTTCTATTTATTTTACTGGTTTTGATTGCTTTTTAATGAGTTTTTCATAAAAGGATAGTTTTTGATCTTATTAAATTTCATCAATTGTTTTAATTTATAATCTTTCAAGTATTTTTTCAATTTTTGGTAACATAGCAGTTTCTTCAGCTTCTATTTATTATTACTGTCTACGAATGTATACACCTGCTCTTCCTGTGAGGATTATATAGAATTTGTCTCCCTATTCACCTTGAAATAGTAATCAATGTAAACCTATATGAAATACTGCATTTTCTTTATCAATCTTTTCATACTATAGATTTTAACAAATTAAACGAGTGAACTCAAACAATGTACTAGATTCAGGACACCAAGTTTTAAAGATTTCTATATTTTACATTATACTGGTTATAGAATCTACTTATATATCTGTTAGATTGAGATTATCTTTGTACACTTAAATAACAGGCTCATCATAATATTTAAATTAATACCGCAAACAACGATTCTTTCTATTTTATTTGATCTTCCATATCAATTATTGCTTCCTTTGTGACTGTTTTTCTTCTATTCATTTTATATAAAAAATATATATATAATCATTATATTTCCTGAAATATATAAAAATCAAGATGTTTATCAAATTAATTTTTGTAAGTAAATATATCCTAGTGTTAGTATTAATTTTAATACAATTTCTGTTTTTAGTATTTAGTATTTGTTTGTAGAGAAAGTTATAATAGTTTATTGAATAAAAATAGTTTAAAGCAAAAAGAATAGAATATTAAAAATCTCAGATTCAATATCTCTTTGTTGTAATTATTTAGTTAACACTTAAATATATATCGTATAAATTATAAATTGTGAAACTATTTTTTTTTCTAAGTATATATTCTGTATTATACTATATATTAAAAGATTTGATAAATAGATTGATTATACAAATATCAATCATAATCATCCACATACTTTATACGGACATGACCCAATAATTTGTCCACAGCTTGTACACATATGATTTACATCTCTACAACCCTAGGAAATAAAAGGTATCCAACAAACACAGCAGCAAAATAAAAATAATATGAAACAGCAAATCCATGTTCCGGTTCCTACTGCAAAATCAATCCTTGTTGTCCCTTGCTTTTAACAATAAGGACAAGTGATTAAAACTGGAAATCTTGAATGAGAGCAAACAGTCGAATTTGGTACACTACTATTTGCAGTATTTACTACAATCAACTCTTATTAGCCTGGATGAGTTGGCATTTAATCTATAGTTTATTAAGATTCAATTTACATGGAGCACCCTAAGCCATCATATTTTATTGAGGATATGGAGGGGATTGATTATATTATTATTGAGGCTAATATGTGTTCATGGGTTATGTGTTGACGGGTTATGTATACACAGCTAATTATCAGCATTTTAAAGAGTACGTTATTAAGGTTGAGGCTAGAGAGGAGCTTAGTATTACTATTGACCCTCGGTTATCTCAAATGTGGTATTAGTATCTTATTACATATTAAATATATTAATGAATTCTAATTCTATAATATTAAGTTAAATTTCAATAATGCTTAGATACTATTTGATTCTGATATTTATATAAAGTCATTTATATAATATAATGAATGGATATCATCTTAAATATCATTGTTTTAATAATAAATTTCCAAAAATTTTGCTTGAAAAATTACAATTAAATTTAAAGTAGATATACATTATTATCTTTGATAATTTGGAACTTAAATATAGTTGTGGATTAGTTTAATAAATTGATATCTAAATGGAATAAAAGTTAGATATTATATCTACATTATAACATGATTCAATGTATTAATGGAAAATAAAAATATAGAATATTATCCCATACATTATTAATAATGATTCTTACGGATACCAATTTTAATATAATAAAGAATTAGAATTATGATATCATATCAGATAAATTCGAATAGATTTTTATGGATAATCAAACTATTTAAATAGTAGAAAACCTTTTGTGTATTATTTTTAGATTTTATTTAACAATAATATGAAAATGTATTTCAAAATTATGCTGGTTTAAGAAATGAAAACTTCTGATCTGTTGGATTGATTAAGTATCTAAGTACAGATTCTCCAGATTTAAAATTATAATTTGTTAAGAAGTTATACCTATTTTAGAAAATCTTAAATATTTCCTTAATTTTGTAACTACTATGTCCAACATCATGATCAGGATCTTGTGGACTGATTAATGAGAATCTCTCATCTTATGTAGATTTATTTTCAATTCTTCCTCCCTAACCCATAACAATTTTCTTTCTTGATACATCAAACTTGATTCCATAGAATTCAAGGAATTTAATAATGTATTCTCCTAGAGTAACATTCTTAATTTAATCTTATTTACTGTGTTAAAAGAAATCTTTACGATATTCTCTTAAAAAAGCCAATATCATCTAGAATAATAAGAAGGAACCCACACCGCCACTGTATGTTTCATTTAAATCTCTTTATCTTAAGACACATTTTAAAGTCATTAATAAAAATTTCAATTCAGGATAAATTTCAAAAGCTTTATCTAATTCTTCAATTTATTTTAATCCATCATATTAATTAAATGATAAATCAAAATGATATTATGATTCTACTTCAACAAATTTAATGATTGGTACTTTAGCATTGGCAATTAAATTTACATTTTCAAATTTATTAGTTTATTTCATCATTTTGGCAGCAACTTTCTTAAATAATTATTTTTGTGTGCAAGATGTTTCTATCATTACCATATCTATATCTGCATTAGGCAAATACATTCTTGTTTTAAAACTACCAAATGATTCAATTTATGCCTCTGGGGCTACATCTTACAAGCATTTTTCTACTCTCATATAAGCTGCAATTCTTCTTTTATGTTCTTGATCAGATGGTGAAATGTAATCAAAAAATTCAATAATTTCATTATGTAATCTTAAAACTGGATGTCTGATCATCATAGTCTTTTTACTCATCCATGGAATAACATCTACATTTATTATGCAATCATCATCATTTTCATTTTTAATCTTTTTAGAACTTAAATTATTATTATGGATATATACATTTTTGGTTCATCTTCTTCAACATTTACTACTATAGCTTCTTTGTTACTTGAATGTTTAGAATGATGAGAATTTTTGTTCATGAGATAAAAATTATAATGAATTAATAATAATATTAGTATATTGAAACAAAGCATATACTATTAATCAGTATAAGCTTCCAAGTTAAACCATTGGTCTATATATCATAATATTGATGACAATAATCATATTTAGAGTATTGCCTCAGAGATTATGATCCTTATCTTAATCTCCAGACATTTATTAGTATTACTTAGAATCATTGTAATTCTTTATTGGTTTATATATAAATGATTTATATATTATCAAATTTATATATGGTTAAGGAGTCAACATAAATGAATATAAATAATCATAAAAATAATTACAATAGTAATAATAAGATGAAATTAATGAAGATATTATTACTAAAAGAGATTATTAATAATAAGAAATATTATAAGAAATTTAATTAGAATAATAAATAGATTAACTTAACTTATAAGAGTCTGAAGATATTTAATAATAAGATAATAATCATAATAGAATTGAAATCAATAATTAGCATTCAATAGATTAAGATAATTAAGTAAATTATGATCCTAGAAGATAATCTCATTGTTACTTATATGATTTTATGATTATAAATCAATTTAAAGATAATACCTTAATAATATATTATATATTAATTCAAGCAAATATTAAATTATGATATCAAATGATACTTTGACTCCAATGCAATAAACTGCTTAATTTTATATACCTCCTGGATTTAGTTTTCATAGAAGAAGTCTGAAAAGACTCAATCCTCAAAATGACAAAGTTAAAATGCAAATGATCAATATAAACCAAAACCTTAATATGAAGTCAAATAGTTAGCCAAATTTATTAAATCTAACAAGAGATAAAAATGTTTCTTTTCATTTTGATTCACAATAACAATCAATGTAATAAAACTCAATAAAAAAAAAATTATCTCTACTTGGGATATAGTAGAGATTATTGTTCCCAAAAATCAATTTAAAAAAATATAATTCTCTCGACATTGATTTTACAATAAATAATATTTCCTCTCCACAGAAAAGTATAAAAATGCTAAAAACTTTACTAATGCCTTAACATAAAAATTAAAATATAATATCTCAGAAAGATAATCGCTCCACTAGATCTTAGGGTAGAAGTTTTTTGTAAAGTAGGCCATAATTAAATTTATTGAACAGAATCTTCTCATCAAAATCATAACATGAATTATGATGTTTTTTTTTAATAAATAATGTCATTGATATATGCTCGATCTTTTACAATTGGGCACCTTTTTAGAATTATAATATTATCAAAATTCATTATTATTTTGATTCCCATTAAGCAAAGTATTATTATTTATTCAATTCATCATGTGAGATAGAACTTTCCTAAATAATTATAGGATCTTCATATGCTTCATCGTCTTCTTATTCAATATCTTGATTATCAAGCCAATAATTATCAAAATCCATCATAACATCATCTTGTTAGAATTGTTTTTCTCTCTATCATAATCATAGAATATAAATTACCTTTATTTCCAATTCAATAAAGGCCTTATAAATATAATCCAACAATTTTATAATATCCTCATTACTTTCAAGTAAATTAATCTCAAATTCTTCTTCTACAATCGTATTGACTTTTTAAGTATCTTAAAGTTGTGTATTGTCAGTGTCTTTTTATTTATTTTGATAATGTTTTTGAGCTTAAATGTAGACTACCCAGAGGTTAAAAAAGTCTTCATTTTTCTTGATAAATTTAGGAACTTCTTATGTCACCGATGATAGAGAAAAACTATGAACTTAAAGTATGTAATAGAAGTGATTAATAACATTTAGTAATACTTAGTGCGGTTCATTCTATTTAAGGAATATTTCGTCAGAATTGTTGATTTACTCTAATTTTAGATTGTTACGTTTAAGGTATTTAATCAATTATGGATAATTTCCAAAGCCGTCTTTAGGTATAGTTTAAATTTAGAGGTTTCTTAAAATGAACTAGGCAACTTCTCTCAGCATAATGCTGAACTTTATTTTATTTAAAATATACAAATTATATAGATTATTGAATAAAAATTTTAATTAATTTTAAAAATTTCATCATCTATTGAGTGGTGTTCAAAGTGAAGAAGAGGATAAAGAAGTGAATTAGAAGTATCTTAGTCAGAATAAGAAAATAACTACATTACCTAAGAGAAATGTAAATGAGTAGTTTAAGCTTTTAATATAAGAGTTGAATTAATGTAGAGTTACTTTTGGTTGTTTCGGTTAATCTACAATAATAATAATATAGAAAATGTAGATGAAAAGAAAATTCAAAATTAAGAAGTTATTAGAAGTTGAAAATAGTACTCATAAGAAAATGATAATAAAGAATTGGATAGTAAGGTATCAGAAGTAATTATTAGTTTTATTTAGTCCTGTAAATTTTAGTTCTGTTGGAGAGGGAATAATCAAAAGTGTTATAAAGGGTTTAATGATTAATTTTGTCCATAGGAGAGTAGCTAAACTATTAATATTATAAAATATTTTGATTAAGAATCAGAAGGTGATCTTTTTCTACTAATACTTCTCTTTTTTGGTTTATCCTATCTTTTTGGACTTCGACTATGTCTGTTTTTGTTTCCGTTTTATCTATTTCCTCTTCTAGATCTTGAAGAAGAATATGAACGAGAAACAGATCTTCTTCTGTGATGTCTAGAATTTATTTATACATTTAACCTAGATCTGGAATTTGAATATTTTCTGCTTCTATAAAATAGTTAATAATTAATATTGAGTATGTTTAATAATTACAATATGGGAATCTTAATTGACATTTCTCTGCTACTTTGTAACCTCCATATATAACATGAATAAATATCTAATTAAAATAAATAAAGTTAGTATTTTTTGAACTCAAAAGTTATTTTATATTCTAAAATTCTAATATCTAGAAGATATTTAAATCAAAAATAAAACAAATATTACGTCAGGATTTGGATTAGATTATAAAAGTGGGATAAATATATTTTAAAAAAAAAGGGAACCTAAAATAATGCAATTAAGATTTTTTTTTAATAACGGTAATAACCAAAATTAGTTTTTATTTTATTAAATCAGTAATAAAAATAATAAAATCTGTATCTAACATTTCAAATTATGATATCATTAGCACTATTAAATCAATTATGAACACTATTTTATAATATTATAGAAATATCCGTGAACTACCAATTATAAATTATTCCCTATCACAATAATTAGACTGATATTCTTAAATATATCACGATTTTAATAGAAATCTAATTTATGTATATTTACAATGTTTTGATAATTTGAAGATATTAATTAATTAGTCATGGCAGATAAATATAATTTACTATGAAATCATCAAAAATCAATAAATTATTTTAATGTAAATATTAATAGTTAGTATTGATTCATCTAAGATAGACTATAAAGAATACTGATATATTAATAAATTATTTAGTATATATTAATCAATATTCGCTTTATTCAGTTTTTACTCTACTATTAATTGGAGGTAATAAGAAATTACCTGATTTTTTGTTAGTATGATTATTATTATTATTATTATTATTATTAATACTTAAATGATTTGGTGATAATTGTGGTAATTTAGTATTACTAACTGATTTTACTGACGGTCTAGCAGTTTTAATTTATTAAATTGAAGAGGATTTTGGTTTCTTATAATTGATAAATAATGGACAACCATAATTATCTAATTAAACCTGTAAGATCTTGTTATTTAATATTTCTTCACATGATGGTCTCTATCTGGGATCAATTGATAATAATTTATTTAATAAGTTTGTTAATGTGTTATTTTAATATAGTTCTTCTTGAATCTATATCCAATCTAAAATGCATTCTAAATTCTATTATTTCATTGCTAATGAATTCTATCCATTAAATAATGGTTTATTAGTGATTCTACAATTTATATGAACTAAATTACAATCTATAGAATATGCATCCTAAACTAAAGATATCACATTTTTCGTTATAAGTTAAAGCTTTATCATTTTCACAAAGGAGTACTTCAGGAGCCATAAAACCTGGAGACCCACAATATTTTCCAACATCCATATCAATCTTGATTTCTGAGCTTACTCCAAAGTCGCTGACCACTATATTAGGATCTGCTTATGCAATCAATGAGAATTATTTCAATGGCATGGGTCTCTTGAGAAGTATATTACTTGGCTTTAGATCTCGATGCATATACCCTCGTTCATGCATGTATTTGATTGCTTCGACAATTTATCTGAAAATAACTTTGACTGTCAGAAATGGCAAAGGCTCTTCTAATTTACTTAGTCCTTATTCTAGAGTTCCTCCTCGAGCCCAATCCATAGCTATATAACATTGTGCCCTATTTTCAAAATGATCATGACATTTTAATAAGCTTGGATGATCTAAAGATTTCATGACTTTGATTTCATTATCAATTTATTCCTATAAAATTAAATTTGAATGAATTACTCTCCATTTATCAGGATCTTTCTGCATAAGCATTTTCTTAAGAAAAGCTTTGATGGCTAATTTAATTCCATCTGTTTTCCTTTTAGCAATATAAACAGATGCAAAACTTCCACTACCTATCGACTTCTCAAGTTCATAATAGGTCTAATAATCTAATTATGGAATTTAGGATTTTAATTTTAATTCCCAAGGTCCAGATTTATCAAGAAATAAATATTCCTTAAATAAACAATCATCCTTTTCCAATCTCAAAATAATGGAAGTAGATTCATGTTTGATTTAATATCTCAAAGCACTGTTAAGATTTGTCATTTTTAATGATTTTTATGACTAGAGATATGTATCCAAATATACCTTCTTAAATAATAGATTTTCATAACACATAATTTCAACATAAGTATTATTTTTGGATAGAAATTTGGATTATAATTGAAATCGTATGTTTACAATGAGATCTATTTAAGCTGGTTCAAATATTTTATTTTGCATTTTTTAATTAATTTATCACTTTATAAATAATTAAATAAAAATATCAATTCTCATTTTAAACTAAAATTTCTATTGTTTTTCAATCAATCCAGTAAATTAATATCTTATAAGAGTAAATTTCCTAGTATTACATTACTAACATACATTGAAAGATTTTAATTCATTCAATAGAATATATAAATATATAGTCAGGGGTAAAATTCTCTCTAAAACAATTATTATATTCGACTCCAAAATTGAACTTTCCAAAAAGTCATTATTAATACAGAGATTATTCCAACAATTCTAATATAAAATTCAACTTAGTGATGGATTTAATGATATTCCATTCGGTAATGTTATATATACATACTTATTATTATTATTATTAGTATTTTTCTTGTCAAGTGTTTCACTTCTTAATCAATTATGCAGTTATTAATATATATATCAAAATTTATGCATAAATAATTTAATTAAATACTTATAAACCAAAAGACTTATAAATAACACTTCTTTCCTATATG
This sequence comes from Paramecium biaurelia, assembly GCA_000733385.1. Taxonomy (NCBI): domain Eukaryota; phylum Ciliophora; class Oligohymenophorea; order Peniculida; family Parameciidae; genus Paramecium; species Paramecium biaurelia. The sequence continues at coordinate 32,888 of JPFL01000087.1, forward strand.
ACCAGTAACCTGAGCTCTTAAGAGAGTATTAAAGATAATTAAATTTATTGTTAATTCTGTCAGCAACAGACAGTAGGACATAATCTATCATTCCTACAAATTTAATTCCTATATTTCAACTAATTCAATTTTGTCTAACATAAAAGCATAACAAGATTGATAGATATTAGAATCATTCATAATAACTAGATCGAATTTTCAATAATCATCTTGAAATTCAAGTTAATAATGCATACATAAAAGCTAGTCTAATGGAATTGAATAGGAAATAAATTGATTCAATTTTAACAATTTGATATTACTACCTTGATTATTCAACCCATCTAAAATTAATTCCTTTTATTTACAATATACCAATCTAATAACTATAATCATAATTTAAAAACAATAAATCCAAAGTGACTCTTCCTATTTCCTATCACTTTAACAACATCTATAATTTCTATTTTTTCTTATTATTCTGCGTTATTTCATAAATATACTATACTATCTTAAAACCAATTCATACCTTCATTTTATTAAAATTTAATATTTTTCATTATCTCTAATTCTCAATACACAACTCTACAATGTCATAGAAAGTGCATGCTATAGATTCCCTTAGAACGAGATCTCTTATACCTCCTGATTATGATTAATTAGAAGAAGCTTAACTTAATTAAGAAAATCTTGTCATCTCAAGTTAAAGAAGTTAGAACCTTAAAAGCATACTGAAAAAATAAGGTAAAAACAGTGTATCAAAGTTGAAGCGTCTTCGCATTTCAACCAACTTAAATTAAGTATTTATAGTGGAAAATTGGAAACAATATAATTCTAATTATGAAGAACCAGCAGAATCCTGCTGTCAAACATTTTGATTCTGAATACAGATACATGAATATATATAAAAATTAGTTTTAAATTTACAAATATCCATTTTCAATATTTGTATGTCAGAATAATTTTCATATAAAATCATATATATATTGATTCTTCTAATTTGTTTCTTGTATTATTTTTGCTAATTTACATAAAATTGATGACTAATTCTAGTGACAATATGAATCCATCATCAAATTCAATATATTAATTCTTAGTATTATTTGACAATATTATATTATCTTGTAAATCGACTGACAAAGAACATATTCTATATTGGAGTATTATAGGTCAGAATTGATAATTAAAAACACATGACATAGTGGATTTTCATTTGCCGTTACTGTAAATATATACTCATAATTTTCGTAAATTTTATGGTTATTATTTTAATATACCAATCATTAAACAATGTAACATTTTGTTAGAATTGGAACTCAGTTCCCTTCATATAATTTTTCATTTTTTAATTCTGATTATAATAATTTGTTCTTATTGCAAACTTGATATCAAACTAAGATTTTTGATCTACTTTTCTATTTTTTTCTTATTCTATGATAGGGATTTCTACTATATCCTAAAATATTGATACAACTAATAATATAATCAGATTATCTTAATGAGTGTAAATCTATATTTAAACTTTTAGATAGAATTTCAATATTGAAAGAGTTTATCATACAATTATAAGTCTTCAAATGATTATTATCATATCTATAGTGTTTCAAAGTTATACTCTATTTTAAATCCCTTTTTCATTAAAATAAATAATTAAATGAACAATCCACTTGGACGCTCTACATAGAAATCTGAACAATAGGCAACAAATAACTAAAAAAATAATAGAGCAAAAGAGTTTGAAAAATAACTTTAAGAAGAAGAAAGAAGTAATATTCTCATGAATCATATTTTTTAGTGTTAGCTTAATCTGCAGGAATTAATAATACACAATAACCAAACACTCAATAATAATAGCCTGCTTATTAATAATAATAACAACTCAATTAATAACCATAATCTGTATTTGGATAGATAGGTTAGATGTTGGATGCCCCAAGAGTAATTTATTCAACAATATTAGAAATTATTTTTTAGAAACACTACAACTTAATAATAACCAATTTAATAAGGATAACGATAACCAACTGATTAGAATGAACCAGAATTTATACAAACTAATATTGTATAGACTTATACAACTCGTGACATTAAGAGTATTGGACTTGAAATTATACAATCTGGAGAAATAGCCTTGTAGGAACTTAGAGGAATATGTTCTATTAGCACTTAATAATTTTAAGGAATTGTTATAGCAACAAATTATTAAGTAATTAAATTGATATTCTAATATAGATTGTCTTTTTACCTGATAAATTCCCTAAGGAATTTAGAAAAGATTATTTTTATATTCCTTATACTCTAATGATTAAAGTAGAGAAGACAATGGATAGGAAATAAAATGATGCCAATTTTATTGAGATATCATGTAAAGATGGTAGATGGTTCAAATTTAGATTTTTGAAGGAATAAAATGATGATTGCAATAGCATATTTAATGTTATCAATAAGAATGCTTTTACATTAAATAAATAGACATTATTTGCATTTACATTTTACAAAGAATTCTAAAATTTAGAAAATGATTTCCAAGGATGGAAGATATTCAATATAGAAAAAGATTTTGAAAGAATGGGAATTAATATATTATATGAGAATTCACAAACATAAAATGGATTATTTAAATATCTAAATAATGAGAATGGAGTTATTTGTTCAACTTATTATAATAGATTAGTTGTACCTGCAAAAGCAGATTTAGATTGTATATAAAAAACTGCCAAATTCAGATCTAAAGAAAGAATACCAATACTATCTTATGCATTTTCAATAAATGGAAAAGTCATATCTATGTGGAGAAGTTCATAATGCAGAACTGGAATAGGATAAAACAGATCAACTGAAGATGAATGTTATTTGAAATATATGTCATTTTAGACTGTAGATGAATAGGAAAGTCAATATGAAGAAAAGGAAACTAGATTAAGAATTTATGATGCAAGACCTCACATCAATGCTATTGGATAATAGGTAGCTGGCAAAGGTTATGAAAATACTCTTTTTTATAGAAGATGTAGCATAGATTTCTTAGATATTCACAATATACATAAAGTAAGAGATTCATAAACTAAATTGATGAAGGCAGCATTTAAGTATATATTCTCAAATAAATTTAAGTGAAAACCTTTAATTTCTATCTTAATTAGAATAATCATAATGGTATGATCATATTGTTGCAATAATTAAAGGGTCTGCAAAAATAGCAATCACAATGACCAAAGAGAAAATTAATGTCTTGGTTCATTGTAGTGATGGATGGGATAGAACTGCTTAATTGACTGCCCTTACTTCTATTATGCTTGATTCTTATTATAGAACAATTGAAGGATTCATGATTCTGATATAAAAAGAATGGATCAATAGTGGACATCAATTCTGTTAACGATCTGCTATTGGAAATAAATAAAATAATGAAGATTCCAGATCTCCTATATTTTTATAATTCTTAGATTCTGTCTATTAAATGCAGTAATTGTATCCATTATCATTTGAATTCAATGGGAAACTATTATTAGATTTAGCTTACCATCATTTAACTTCATTATTTGGAACATTCTTATGCGATTCCTTTTTGGTATCACTTTTATTTTATTTAATTTTAGGAAATTCAAAAATAAAAAATTATGGAATAAACTGTATCTATCTGGTCTTGGATTATGAAACAAAAAGATAAATATATAAATGCTTTTTATAAAAATCCATAATCAATTGATTAAGATGTTATTATCCCAGAATAATTTACAGGTAAATCAATTACTTTTTGGAAAGAATATTTCCTTTATTACTCTTTAGAATCAAATGATGCTTATTAAATACATCCATAATGTTAATACACTTGGTAAGATTCAATTTTTATATTTTAGTGATAATCTATAAGAAATGTACAAAGCTTTGTCTAAAGAAAATCATGTTTTAAGATAGGCATAAAAGGATTAAGAGAAGTTAGCAATTCTTCATCAATAAAAATTTAATTAATTAATGCAAATTATCTAAGAAACATAGAATGAAGAAATTATTGAGAAACTTCAAACAATCAAACTTATTTGAGATAGATTTTCATGTTTATATAATAATCACATATATACATTTTTCAAGGTATTCTTTCAACAAAATAATAAAGATCGTTCTGTTCTTTGTTGGAATTAAGATTCTATATGTTCTCTATATTTAAGTGTTAATGCTCTCCTTTTTTTATTATTTTATTATTTTGGAGTTTTATATTATAGAATGTTATTCAAAATTCCAATCCTAGAATTCCTTTAAGAATTTTATTCACTATAATCATTTCTGAAACTTAATTAATCAGGTAATTAATTGGAATTACGATTGCTATTGCAATTCTAACTTGATTGATTATTTTAATAACGAATTCTGTCATCTAAATCATTTAAATATAATGTTGCTTTTATTGGCCATTCTTTATCAAGATGTTATTCTAGTTTTATTTACTTTGGTAATTGAACATAATAGGTTTTTTAATGAAGAGTATTTAAATTAATAGAGTCTTAGGGTGATAAATTATTTATTCTTTTTAAGACATTAATTTTATTTTGAATAACTTTATTGAATCGATCAGGTGTTGATAAAAAATTTCTATCTTATTGTTTACTAGAAACCAATTATATTTTTGGTAGTGGTTATAATTTATCAGGTGATGCAATATAAACAGAATTTTTATTTTTAGTTTTTCTCTTTTAATTATTTTCATTATCAATTAATAATTTATTATTATTATTATTATTATTATTATTATTATTATTATTATTATTATTATTTACTTAAGATTCTTCGATTTATGTGAAAAAATTCAAAGTATTTTTTAATTCTCTTATTGGACTTAATTATGATTGAATATCAGGAATGTTTTATATTGGTTCAATTTTTTAAGCTGATTCATTACTTATTCCATTTTTTAAATCCTAAACAGTTAAATATCTTTAATAAATTTCCTAAGTTTATTCAATATTGTTTTCAAATTAATTGTACCATTTATTTTTTTTGATGCATAATTTCTTCAATTACTATAAATAATGTTACTCATTTTATAGTGACAATTTTGAATATAATATTTACATTGGTATTACAATTAAACCACCCAGATGAGAATGACATGAGACATTAAATTACCGAGGAACCTTTTCAAAAGCTTCAAAATCACCAAAAAACTCCCCTTCTGTCATGATTGCTAATTACTTTCTCACATTCTGTCTTTATTGATAAACTACAAACTCTCCTTATTTGATTATATATATAACATCAGAATCTAATTAACCTTTTTTGTATACAACATCTCTAAATTTATAATCTTAAGTTGAAAAAGAAAATAATAACAAATTTAGTAATCTTTTATTTAATCCTTAAAAACTAGGACTCAATGTAAAACTCTTCATTCTTTTCTATTCCTATTTTCTTTACATAATTAATATTGCTGTTTATAATGATTCTTTACTGAGAATTCCTAATGAACTATCTGTATCACAAATAGCTATATTCATTCTTCTTTTTTCTAGTTATTCTCCAAAGATTTTCCATTCTTTGATTTCACTCAAACGAATTAAACTATTTATATTTATGATTTAACCATACTTTTAAATATTATGATCTGAATATTTCAACATTTTTACATTCTAAGTCCTATTATCATTATTCATACTAAAAGATTATTACCTTGATTTAGTTGTGTTAAATATATCATCTTTTATATACAAAGAGACTTAGCCTGATATTACCATATATACATTGTTTGCTTATTCACCTATTTCGTAAATCACAGCATTCTGAAATCAGTTAATATGTCAACATACTTTATCAAAAGTGTCATAATAGATATGACTTAAACAATAATCATAAGCTTCGAAATCATTTTAGTCAGTCTGAAATTATTAGAAAATGTCCACATTCTACAGAAGTATTCTCATCATTTGCATAATTTCTTATTTTCTCTCTTAAATAGAACATTTAAGAATATTGATTAGGAGTTTCTTTTTTTATTATGTTGATAACTCATGAATCTATTCAAGCAATCTTGCTTAATTCCTCTTGTTACCTAATTCAAGTGTGTCTAATTATTAAAAATTCATTATTTAATGGATAAAGATCTTTCACTCTTTCCAACAATTATATATATTATTAGAATTATTTATATTTATATCCTATAGATTAGATCAATATTTAAATAGACTTGATGAATTTATATTGAATTTAACAAAAATATTATATTTAAAAAATATCATTTTTTTAAGTGATTATAAAGGTGTAAACAAATGAAAGCATCTAATGCTGCATAATGAATCTAAGCATTTCTTAATGGTCTCTATTACCAATTTGAAATTTGTTCAACTTTATCTAATTCTTTACCTAAAATTTTAGAACATTAAAATGATAAATTAGTTTTCTTTTCCTCTGGAAATTTCTATTTAAATAATTGTGATAATTCAATTATTTGATTGAGGTCAACATCATAGGCCTCAATCTAACTTAGTAATGAAACTAAATCCTATTTAATATTTTATCCAATTTTTAAGGCATCACTAGTTGCATATTTAACAAGAAACTATTTATACTTACTACTATTTGTAAGATTAAAACTATTTATTAAATAAATCTTTTGTGGTAAAGCTATCTAGACTAAACAAACCTTGTTTGTTCTAGATGAAAACATGGTCTAAGGTATTTCTTAAAAGCTTTCAGAATCAATTCCTGTTTGAGGAGACTTTAAAATTTCATCTATAATTTCATCAGTTAATTAATCTTCATCTTCAATTAAATAAACATCTTCTTTAGAGATATTGAAATCTCTTAGAAGTAACAATTAATCAACATTCTTTTTATTTAATATAATCTCTGATGGCACTAAGATTATTTTAATAATCATTACAGAAATCATCATTTTACAATAGTGCATTCTATTTTACATCAATACAGTTATTAATCTCTTGTTGAATTTGAGGATTTTTAACTTTAATATTATTTCGTTTCGCAATTTGAATGGCTATTTCTTTATTTGTTGTTAGATAATTTTCAACCAAAAAGTATAATTTATTATAATTTCCTAAAAATAATTCTTCCACCTTTTCTATTGGCATTTCTGCCCTCTAATATTAAATATTTTTGATACAAAAATAAAAAATCTCATAGCTTCACCATTCAAATAATTCATCACTTTATGATTTTTACTTGTATCTAGATGTTATTCCTTAATAATCTTGCTTTGAAATTTCATATCATTATTAGCCATTGAATTCACAAGACCCTTATATGATATTTTTAATACTTACTTAATAGGAAACTTTCTCATATTCAAATGCATTCATAAATCGATATGCAGTGGAATACTTCTTATCCTTAATCAATTCTTCAATGTATTCTGAAGTCTTATTTTACAATATTAATTCCTTTAATTTTGTTTCTTCTATCAACTTATTATTAAACACATTAGAATGTATAATATTACTCAAAATCTTAACCTTCTTATCAAAAATGATGTCAAATTCTTTGTTATTTTATTTTTCCATAATCATTTTATAGATTTTATCTGAATGTGTAATATGATAGGAAATAAGATTTTTTGTAAGTCTCTTATAAATGGAGCACGCAAATCTTGAGAGTCCTATCATAATAGCACTCAAAAATACTTTACTTTAAATAAATTATTTAATAATCCCATAAATAAAAGAATTTAACGATTGAAGCCAGCCCTCATATTTTTTGAATGTAGCATCAGCAATATTAATATAGTGTTTTTTAGATTAAGAATGTTAAAACTATGCTGTTTTTATGTATTGAATATAATCATTTGGTACTTCTTGATTTTTGAATTCATAATATTCTACTTCATAATTAATTAAATGAAAATTTGTTTTAATTTCACAAAATAAAACTTATGCAATAGATCATTTGCTCAAGCAGATGTTCCATTTGTTGCGTATTAGGCAGGTATACACTTTTAATGATATGCCAAGGCTTGAGTTTTAATATGGATTTAAATAGCCCATTCAGATGGACTCCAAAAATCTAGAAAATTGAATAAACACCTGAGTTTTTAAAGAAAATGAAATATTTTCAGAGACTTACAATAATGGAAGATCAACACTATTCTGAACTCATTGATACATTTCTTTTTGAAGCACTTAAAAATACAGATTTCGATTACTACTATGATTATAAATGCGAATCTAATCCTTAGTATATTTAATGTTTATTAATTTTTAGTTGCCCTTTTTATGGAAGCATACCATTTTTAATTTATAATAAAGTCAATAAATACCCTATTATTCCAGTTTTGAGATCTAAACCAATAAATGCATTTACTTTAGTGGCCAAAGAAAGAGAAATGCTTATAACTGAAAGTATTGCAGCAGGATTATGGGCATTAACTAATTCTTAAGTCTAAAAACTTGATAGAGTAAGAATGTTATAAACAGATGGAAATCATTGGAGAATGTTAGAACTATGTATATATTCTGTTATTTTATTAAGGCAAAAATGATAGATTTAAAAAAACTGGTATCTATTGTTAAGAAAACGATAGTTATAGTAAAATATATTATGATTACTAAATTTAATAAGTTATTCTAGGATTAATTAAATATTCTTTAAATTAAAAGAACGAAAAAGAATAAGCACTTAATTTAATATATGATTTTGTTGATGAAAGAAGATATTTAACACATGAAGGTGCTCCTCCAAAAGCAACAGCAAAGTTTTGGAAATTTGTACCTTAATCAATTAAGAACTTTTTCTTTTGAGTATATAGATATATGTATCATAATTAATTATTTCTAATTATTTTATGATATTTGCACTATTAATAACTGTATAGATATATAAATTAAATATTATCATTTTAAAATATGATATTGAACAATAGATTTATCATTCTTCTCCTCCTAAATCATCCATTAATCCATACAAAAATTCTTTGGCTTTTTCATCAAGTATCTTATCGAGGAATCTTTAGAAAATTGGTAGCCTAATGAATTCCATATGAACTACATATTATATAATTAAGGATAGTGGACAATATAATAGATTGTCCATTGTAAAAGTTCCTAAAAAGATGTAGCTCCATTAATTTGCTGTTTCTACTGAATCCATCATTACTAATCCTGCCAACATAACATAAGAAATGAGACCAGCAGTTATTATCATAAAAACTGCTCCAAAGGTTCTAACTACCTTCTTTTTATGAGATAATGTTTTTTCTAGAATAATCTAATATATCTTATTAACTGGGGCAGTTATTAATGCTAAAGCTAAAGTAAAACTGAGATTATTTGGCTAATTAAATACAAATAGCACTGCCAAACTACCCAAAATACTTGTATATACAATTGAAGCTCTCAATCCACGAGGTTTCTTTTAATCTGATTTATATATTATTGATAACAATTGATGGAAAAACTTAAGGTATTCAATGTAGGCTTTTATTCTAGATATAGAATTTGAAATTGCCTAATCTTTTAATCCTTTTGGTTTTTTCTTCTAATGTTCCTCCTCTTCTTATTCCTTCTTCTCATTCTCTTGTTTATTTTAATTTTCAACATTTTTAAGATCTTCTTATGATTCAAGTCTATTATCATTTTTTATAGAACATTATCTTTACAATAAGAGATCAGATCCTGATCCTTTAGGTACATCAGGATTAATAGCAATAATGTTGATATCAAGTTTAGAATCAGGATTTTGATTAATAAGTAATTCTTACGGAGAATTTATTATAGAGAGTTTATTCTCAAGTATAACTTTATCAAATGATTTAGGATTACTAAAAATGTTTTTTTCTAGTTTTGGTAAAACTTCAAGTTATGGAGTATCATTATCTTTAATTTCCTCAAGTTGCCTGAATGAATGGGACTCCTATTTATTTTCTGTAATTTCTTTATTCTCTCCTTTTTTTTCTAGATCATTTTCAATATTTTCTAATTTCAATTATTCTTCTTTCAATTTTTGTTCTGCTAGTTCTTTTTCTGCATGAATTTTTGTAAACATAGCATTATCTATTTTAACTCCCCAATAAACAACCCATAAATAGATACCTGTAATTGCCAAATAGAAATAAAAGACTATTGTCTTATAAAATGGAAATGATCCAAAGGCCAAGAAAGTATCCATTGAAAATACTTAAGCAGCTTTATCAGCAATAAGATCAAAGGATTCCATCAAAGAAGTGGGATTTAAAGACTCACATTCACAAGTTGTTTCTCCATCTTTTTCTACTGTATTACAAACATCAGCATTCCATTCTCCCTCTTTAATTTCAGTTATACATTTAATTGATGTATTGTTTTCTAATTTTTTTGTTGTTGGAAACTTGAATTTCATTTGAGAATTTGCTTTACTAATATTAGATTTGGTTTCTGCTATTAATTTAGGATCTACCGCTTAATATCCACTACTATTCTTTGGAAATGCACTGTCTGCATAAAATGGATTATCAATAAATCTAGTCATTGATAATTTAAAGAAATTAGTTGAAGTATTATTCTCAGTGTTTGGTTAATCAGCTTCTTCTGACAATAATCTACTTTTAGTTATTGTTTTTGAACCAGTAACTTCTCCTGCCATTTTGGTTGTAAGAAATCCAAAATTCAAATTTACTGAGTTTGATTAAACTTTATAGAGAGGTTCATTAGCTACACTAATTGATTATAATTATGATTGCATTTCTTAGAGTTAATTTTAGATATCTGTTGATGTTAAGTTTTATTAGACTCTATAATTGAGACAAGAAGACAGAATATCTGTGAATGTATAATATTATGAAACATAAGTAGTTTTTTCTATATTTTAGATAGAAGTCAATTTATTTAACCTTTACAAATTATAAAATGTTGTCAATTAAACATAAGCCAAATTAATTCTATAATTCAATTAATTGAGTAAAATCGATTCATTTGACTTTAATAATGTTACATTCTAACTTAATAACTTAGAAATAGATCTATATAAACTTTCTGTTTGATTACTTAAAAATGTTTAATTTTAATCAATAGCAATCAATTTATAGAATAATTCTTCTTTATATTCTTTTGATTCATTTATTGTTTTTAATCTCTCAGTGATTAAATTATATCCAATTAATTATTAATCTAAACTATCAATTTACTCTTCATAATTTCTAAAAGTAATTTCATCAATCTATAAATATTATTTAACATCAAAAGTCTAAGTTATATTAATTACTCCTCCATAAGAATCTTAAATATGGAATACTAAAAGCTATTAATTATCATTAAAATATGGTAAAAACAATTTAAATGTATTTGTTTTCTAAAATGGTTCAAGTAATAAATAATTATAAAATTTAGACTGAATTAAATCAGATTGATAAATTGATTCATTAGGAAATACCCAAATACTATATTATAGAGGTACATCAATATCAGTACAATTAACAACAGCAATATCAAGTACTTCAATAAATTCAACAAATCCTTAATTGTATTTCATTTCTAAGGCACAATTTTAAGGTGGAATATTCATAGTTAACATTAAAGTGTTTAAGGAAGGCATAATAAAACGAGGATCATAAACTGAAAGTCTTAATTTGAGACCCTTGCCTAAGGAATCTTGAAAATTTGTAAAATAGTTTTAAACCTTAAATTTAAATTCTAAATAATAAAATTAAAATGTTGCTTAAACAACTTAATCATAGATGACTGCACCTGCATACATTAAAACATCTGGATTAATACCAGGATATAATAATTAATAGATAAATTCATCATAATAATTATGAGTTTCTAATGCGTTGACTCCTTATACTGTTAAAGCTGGTAAATCCATTTCAATTAATTGTATAGATATTTTAGTAGAATAAAAAATTTCTTCTTTGACAATGCTCACTTCAAAATTAAACACTTGATATGGTGCAAATGTACGAGGTGGTAAATATTGATTACAATTCTTATCAAATAAAATTGTTTAATTTTCTTAATTAATACATGCAGATCCATTTACTATATCTTAACAACTCCAATTACATTCATAAACTATTTTAGATGATTCTAATTCAGTTAAATCTTTATCTGTTATTGTAGTATTTAAAAATAGACTTTCAGTATATCCAATCATTCTATTACCACCAGAAATTGTAAGGATTGGACTAGAAGGTACTATATAAATTTCAAATTTTTATGATGTACTAACTGTATAATCAGGTCTGGTTAGTTTAGTATTCAATATTAAAACATATGGATTAGAAAAATTGAAATAATATTGGTTGAAATTGAGAGGAACATCAAAGACATATCCATCTTCTAAATTCTCTGTTAAAGTTCCATTTAATAATTAAATTTTAGTATTTTTCAATTTAATTTCATAATATAAAATTTATTCAGGATATACTTTTTCTACACAATTTGAATAGGAAATTTAACATTAGATAGAGATTTAATCATATCTTTTAAATTAATTATCATTTGAGATAGGATAAAAATTAATTTTAGATTATTGAGATGCTTCAAATTAAAAATAATTGATATTCTATAATTTAGCAAAACTTTCAATAGTGACACCAAATTTATATCTAACATTAGATTAAAAGATTTTAGGTGGAAAAGTAAGAGTGTCACTATGATTCAAAGTATTAGCACTTAATATTGTTTAAATAAATGGATCAATTGCTGAAGGAATATATTAATTCCATGAAATAACTTTAAACTTTTATTTCCCATTATAGAATAATTCATCAAATTTAATTATTAAATCTGAACAAATATTTGAGGTACTTAAATCATTAAATTTTACAGATGGTTTATGTGTATCTAAATCAATTGTAGATGGAATAGATAGAGGCATAGGGAGAATTTATAAAAATTGATAACTACAACCAGCTAACATAAAGGATAATTTTAATTTAATAGTATCCCCTACTTAAAGAGTTGGATTTAATCCAAAAATAATAGAGAAATCTGAATTACAAAGAGGTAGTGTACCTAATTTTAAGAGAGTTTCTGATTCAAAGAAATATGCACATAAATCTGTAACTGATTAATCCAAATAAACAATAGATCCTCCAAAATCAATATTAAATCCAGTAAAATCTTCATTTAATCCAAAATATGGTACTCCTAAAGAACAATCAGTACAATATGTTGATCCAATACTAAATCTACTGATTCCTTTTTAATCACATTTACATTCACCATTTATAGGACCTACTCTATTACCAAAACAAGATAAACATCCATATTAATTACAATCCTTACAAGTTGAATCACATTGTTAACAATCTTAATCAGAATTTTCAAAAAAACCTTCTGGACATCCACATATTGGCTTACCAATTCTAATACCTGAACAAACATCACATAATTCTGCTGATCCACTACAAGATACACATTTCTTTGCACATTATGAACAATAAGTTTGATAAGAATCAAAGTATCCATTAGGACAAATACAATTAGGATTATTAATTCTATCTCCTAAACAAGATGTACATCCATTAGCATCACAAGTTTTACAATTATCTTGACATTTAACACAATTAACTGATTCACCATCATCGTAATAAAAGTCTGGACAGTTACATGTTGGTAATAATCGATCACCTTTACATTTGATACAAAGATTTGCTAATCCTTTACAAGTCTAACATTTATTAGCACACTTAGGGCAAATAGAATTGATTCCATCATCAAAATAACCAGCTTCACAATCACAATTAGGTGGATTAGGACTACGATTTCCTGAACATAATTTACAAAATCTTGGAGCTAATTCACAAGTGTTACATTAAAATGAACAAGTTCCTATTACAAGTGGAAAATCAGAATCACATGCAGTTCCAGTAGTATTTATTGTAAATCCAGGAGAACATGTACTTACACATTAATTAGCTTAAAATAAATTAGTACAAGATAAACAGTTTTCATTTGAAGGTCCAAAACATGTTTTACAAGTGACATGACATGGATAACATCTTTTTTCACTTAATACTGAATATGAACCATCGGTACATAAATCTTTACAAGTATTTTCAATTGTCAATAATTTTACATCTGGACAAGCAGTACATTCATTAGCATTAGGTCCTGTACATGCAGTACATTCTATATTGCATAATTTGCATTCATTAGCTAAAACATCATGATAGAGATTTCCTAAACAATCTGCTATACAAGTATTTTAATATAAGATTAATCCAATATTACAAGATGAACATTCTTCTATTCCCTCTCCAAAACAAGTTCCACAAGTGATATCACATTTAATACACAAACCATTATATCCAAAATAGCCTGTTGGACATGTAGCATAACATTAATTATCCAAGAAATATTAAGAGGATGTACAACTGATACAATTATCATATATGCATTTACAAATATATTAAGGTCTGATACCAATAAATGATTTTGGACATTTAACATAACATTAATTATTTAGAGTATAAAAACCAGTCATACATTCAAGACATTAATTAGGTAATGTACCAAAACATTTCTTACAATTAGCTGCACATGATTCACAAATATTATTTATACTACCATAGCCATCATAACATTCTATTAAACATTAATTTTGAAAGTATGCTAAAGGAGCATTACATGATAAACAAGTTAATTCTGAAAATCCAAAACAGGTTTTACATTACGTATTACAAGGAGAACACAGATAACCTACTTAATTATTATAAAATCCATCAGGACATGTTTCATAACACCAACCTGTTGTTTTTAATCTATAAAATTTGCTTGCACATGTTAAACAGGCTTGAGTTGAGTCCATACAAGCAGAACAACCTTTCCAACATTTTGCACATCCATCATTTACTTTGTAAAATCCAAGTAAACAATTTGTCTAACACTCTCCACTGATAACATTTTAGATATTTAGTACTTTACCTGCTGGACAAGTAACACAATCTTTATTTGTACCTGCTAAACATGTTAAACAATTAGAATTGCATAAATCACATGTTTTAGTAGTTGTATTTCCAAAATATCCTGGATCACAAACAGAAAGACATTCATTAGTGGAAGATTTATAATAATAAGAATCTAAGCATGTTGTACAAGTGACAGTAGAACAAATTTAACATCCATTAATGCAATTAACACAAGTAGTTCCTGATAAATATTGACCTTCTGTACATAAATAACAATGACCAGTAACAAGAATAGCTAATCCTTTACATGTTGTACAAGTTGTAGCTAATATTTCACATTTTAAGCAATTATTGTCACATATACTACATTTTGGATCATTTACATTACTAGAATCATTGAATTAACCATCAGGACATTGTGTTACACATTAATTAGTTTAATTTCTAAAGTATCCATTAGCACATTAAACACATGCAGTTCCAATTGTACATAAATGACATCCAGTTTAACAAGGTTAACAATTTGCAATTCCTGAATCTACATAATAATTAGCAGGACATTAATCACAATTAGGAGAATTAATTCTATTTGTAGATGCCAAACAATCTACACAGATTCCAGCAGATACACAAGTAGTACAATAAGTTGGACAAGCTAACTTATAAATTCTATAATACCTATGCATTAATTATTCTACATCACATATCCTGTTAGACATGTACAATCAGCAGGATTTTTATTTGCTGGATATAGACAAGGAGTACAAAAAGCATACGTATAACATGTATTACATCCTGTTTAACATTGAAATTAATAGATATGAATATCATCTAAAAAGAATACACCAATATATTGTCCTCCTTAAGATGGTTATTCTATTTCAAAAAGAATAGTATTTTAAGATATTGGATATTATTCTGTCCTAACCCATGTATAATCTATATATGCTATATAATCTGATTTCGTTGTTTATAATTTATTAATAGTGTTAACTTATAAAGTAGCTGCTGTTTATTTAACACCATTAATTGTAATATCAAATTTAGTAGGATTGAAATCAAGAAAATGGGCAATAGCTCTAAATCTTATTTTGTGTTAAGAATTTTGAATATTTTATGTGATTAACAATTATTGTGATTAAAATGTATCAAATGAACCTACATAAAATCTATCTTCAAAAAAGAAATAACTTTTTTCTTTAATTTTCTCTGGAACTGAAACAACAGTTGTCATTAAATGATTGTAAATATAAAAATGCATAAATTCTGACATTGTATTAAAAAAGTAATAATGTCCCATTTATTCTAAAATTATTAATTTTATAATTTACCTCCTCCATTTTGATTAGTCTAAAGATATGATTTCATATCAATACAAGCCTTAGCAGTCTCATCTTGATAATAACTATTTGGACATCTCTTAACACAATTTGATTAAGAAGTATCAGATTCATAATATTTATAATATCCTGCATCACATGTTAATGATGTTTGAGGTCCTACACAAGCAGAACAATAATCTTTTGCATAACACATTTTTTCAGTTGAGTCATACAAATAATTTTAACTACAGGCAGCTATACATTAACTAGATTAGTAGACTAAATTATTTGAACACTTGCAATAATATTGTGAGAAATAAAAATTTGGACTACATGATGGAATGTAATCAATAAATTCAAGAATTTCATTTCTCCCTCTTTATTATTATTAAACCAAAACCAAATTTTTGATATAAATACCCAAGTTTGTATTACTGACTTTTATTTCAAATTTCAAAGAATCAAATCTCATATTGATTATAAAATATCCTTAGGATTCATAAAGTAATCTATAACTCATCAAACTCTATACCTTTAATGACAATCCTTATTGGAATCTGTGAGAGTAAATTGTTAGGAGTACACCTTTAAATCGTTTGCAAATATCTGTAATTCATCATTATTCCAATTACCAGATAAGGAAATCTCAAAATAAACATAAACTCTGTTTGTCTTAGGTAGAGTGAATGTTCTCTACCAATAAATAGGATTTAAACTGGTATCTAACCCTATGTAGTTTTCAGCTAAATCATTTGTACAAAAGGATAAAGGGAGACTTAAGGTTTCATCCGACCATAAACTTACAGTGCTTTCATTTGTTAGATCTGTTAAAACTAAATATTTGCATTCTAAATTTATTATTTATCTTACAGCAAGGCAGAAGAACCTGCTCATAAAAAAGAACGATAAAAATTATCATCTTAATCATCTATTTTTAAAACGAAAATAAATTAATGAATTTCTAATTATAAATAAATCACTTGATTTTTCAAACATATTATCACATTTGTAATATGAAACACGACTAAAAATAATTAACAAGTTTTTATAACAAATTTCATTTCTAAACATATGAATATTTCTAATGAGATTATTTTTATTACAGATGTATTAAGAATAATTAAGTTCAATATTCTAAAACATAGGTTTTTCTTTAAAATCCTATTAAATTAGAATATATAATTAACAGCTTAATTTGAGAAAGATTAAAATTTTATTTTTAATTATTAATCAATTAAAAAATATTTTGATTGGATAAATTTGATAATCTAATAATTGTTATTAATATAAATATTAAGAGCTCCTAAGGTTGTTCAATACTATGTTAAATATAAGGCAATTATTTCATCATAAATTCAAATATTGTAATTCTAAAATTTTAACATCTTAAATATAAGTCAACTTTTGCAAAATAGTGTTTTCAGAGATTTGATATTGTTTATCAATATTATAAATTGTATTCACTTTTCTTTGTATTTATAATATGTATAATTATTTTTCTTTGTAAAAAGAGTTTATTAAATTAATAAAGGTCTATAAAATAGGTTGAAAAACCTTTTATTATAAATGAATTATGAAACAAGAGATTTATAATAAGAATTGTAGTTATTATTATCATATGTTTCCCTTTCAGAAAGAAGAAGGATTATTAAACTAAAAATGGATAAAATTATGATAAATTCCATTGTCTAACATATATTTTTATTAATTATGATTGGCTAAAAGAATTAACACATAATTATAATATAAAAATCTATAAAATTTCAAATTGCTCAAATGAAAACAAAACATGAATTTAACTATTGATTTAATTCTAATTTAATTGAAAATTAAAATTCTTAATGAATTCTCAATAAAATCCTTTTATTTCTTAAAATTTCAATCCTTCATATTGTTTTTAATAAAATTCATTCATCATTATTTTTATTAACTATTAAATCTTTTCATTCAAATCACAATTAAATTTTGATACCAGTTTTTGTTAATCCATTTTTATAATTTAAATAATTGTAAAAGTTTGAAATTATTACGAATTAATATTAATCTATAAACAAACAAATTAAGAGAAGTAGGGATTTTGTCATTTAATATTTTAGCTCAAATGTTAATAATAAATTTTAGATAAGCAAAGTAGTATTAAATAATTATGTAATTTTTATTTGTGAAAAAACTGATAAAACGCAAAATAAGATAATTAACTCTGAATATATGTATATAAAATTTAATCATTGAGTCATGAGACTCTCTCAATTCAAACATTTTGTTATTACATTTTAAAATTGTGTTATCATGTTCATCATAATTTTTGATAAATCTGGATCAAGGGGAGAAGTCTTCCAAATTTCATCCATTGTCAGATCTACTTTTTTTTCATTCAAATAGGCATATTCCCTAAAAATATAATTTAATATTCTTACTCTCCTAATAGCTCATCCCATCTAAATCTTAAATCACGATAGTATCTATTCTTTAGAATATTTAATGGTCTTCCGGACATCTTTCGTTAAATTGTTTTGAACTTTGGCCCAAACATTAAAACAAATCCCAGAAGCTTTTAATCTTCTTATATTGTAAAGTCTCTTGACTTTCTTCCTTATCGTTTTTTTTTCTTATTTTTTTTGCTCATTTTTCTCGACACAGATCTTATATCTTCAACATCAAATGCCATATTATCATCATACTTGCTCAGCATAGATGGTTCCACCATTTATTGGTCTGATAAAAGGTCATTAGATTGTTCAGTTAGGGTTGATTACGAATTATTGTCTTTCATTTTGCTTATATATATATTTTTTTAATTCAAATAATCTGATCTTTAATTGAGCCTTTATAGTACTAAATAAGAAGTATATTTGAGGATATTTTTAGAATATCTATTTTTGGTAATTGTATTCATTAATTGTATTGATGACTCTTAAATTAAATTATGGTGCAAAGAGTTCAACGATGTTCAGATATTAGATTTCAAATGACTATAAATATAAGTGTTAGCTTAAAATTCTTTTTTTTAAATTCACATATTTTTTCACATAATAAGAAATATAATAATTTTCCTTCATCAAAGGTAGAGATTATAGGTTTTTGAATATATATTAATATAATAGGATTATTGCTAATACTTCTAAGCTATGATTACAAATAGAATCAAAAGTAATATTTGATAAGGTAGTATTTAAATTAGAGATATAATTTAGGACAAATAATAATTAGACAAATTAGTTGGTAAAGTTGTGTTATGGATAAAATAGTCGGACAAATTTCAATATTTAATTTATGCATTAAACCTCTTTCAAAATAAGTATGACTTTTATTCTTTTTACTTTTTTATTGATAGTGGTCAGGATTTCTTAGTTATTTATACTCAATATCGATCTTCCAAAAAATATAATATACTGAATATAATGTGATTATATTAAGAATAATTACCCTTTATAATTTTCTATCCAAAATTTATGTTGTTTTTGGTCATCTATGTATTATTAATTAGAGCCCACATAAAGATTGTTTTGAACTGAAAGTTGTCAAATCCTAATTATTTTTATGGATTTGTTTCTAATTTGATGTTTTCAAATAACTCTTATTATGTTTTGAAACATATCAATTTACTAATGATTGTAAGGATTTTACTTGTTTTCAGTAGGGTTTCATAAATATCAGCAAAATCCCTAATTTCATTCTAGATTCATTTTATAAATGAAAATTGATTATGGATATAAATTTAAGGGTTCTTTGAAAACTAAAAATGCTGCATAAATATTAATTCTTTATTTTAAAACATTATATATTCCATTTTTTTTAATTTAAATGAAAATTCATTAGTATTTATTATTAGATAATAATAGTGTATGAAAGCTATTTTATAAAACATATAACACAAGGATTTCAGAAAAAGTTGATATTGAACATAAAAAGGATGAATTAAATAATAAAATTTCTTTTGAATTTTATTTCTTTATTAATAGAAAATTAAAAGTATCAATTAATAAATGTTTTTTATAATCAAATAAAAGAGGACTCAGATAAAGAATAACAATATTATTAGGATTAATAAATTTGTATAATTGAAGAGACCTTCAATAATTCTTTAAGGAACTTCCTCAACATATTTTTGTGAAATATATAACTACTATCGTAGGTGGGTTTAAATTAGAGAAGTTAAGTATTTTAATATGTATTAGTGTTAAATGCCAAAATAATATTTAATTAGCAAATAATAATTTAATATATGAAATGCATAGTGCATTGAAACAATATATAAAACACCTTTACATTATTTCGTTAAATTACTTGATGTAGAGCACGTTAAGGACTATGAGGAATAATCAAAATAAATGTTAGACAAGATTTTAGCATAAGTAATAAAGTACGATTGAAGAATTTGATTCATTTTAATTAGGTAGTAATAATTAGAATTCAAATAAAGAGAATTCAGTTTAGTCTAGATACTGTTTTTATATTTTAGATTCATGGAAAGCAAGAAATCATATTCATTAAGGGGACTTTGAATTTCTTATTTCAAATTGTTAGGTTAGATTACAATTAAGAATTATCAATTCTTTCTAACTGATGAAATTGGAAGATTTGTTTAAGAATTTATTAGATAAATAGATAGAGAAGAGAATAAATATATATATAAAGTTAAATAAAATCTAACAATCTGATCTTAAATTTAAATAAGAAAACTATTTAAACTATCCTAACTTCTTTATTTCTTCATTCAGAGTTTTTAATGATACAAATTTCGTTTACTCTAATCCGTATTTAAATATAATATATTTATATTATTACTATAATCTACATAACTTTTGTAATAGGTTTTTAAATTTGATTAATTACAAATATTAAATATATTATTGAATTAAAATAAACAATATTCTATAATAATTAATGAGACATAGATTGACTTGTTCTATATGTTTTGAATCAAATTACAAATATATCTTTTACAGTAATAAGACTTGAAATACCTTGATATTATTAAATATTATATATATTAAATTGGAACCTTTATTTAAAATAAAGTATTTATCAGTATTTATTTTATGTTTAACAAAAAACGGGAAAGTTTAAATACATATCTTGTTGTTGTGGTAATTAAGAATAATTTACATATTATATACACCATGTTCTCTAATTATAATTCTATATTGTAAGCGTTTAAGTACAATTTATTGTAAAAAAATAATTTGAATTGACCACTGTGCCTAACTGTTTAATTCTTCATTATTAAAAAGAATTTACTAATTTGAAAATAAGAGTTAAGCTAGATCTATATTGGCTATGGGAGTAATACAAATATGAAATTAATTTCAAGTTGATGGTATTACATAAATTTTATTATTTTTCGTTTTTAATCAACAAATGGTTATCTTAACATACTTACAAGTTCTCTTAATATAGTTATCTATATTATGCTGCTGTAAACAAATATATTTAATTAGTTGGAAAATATGTTGTTTAAAGCGATGTGACTATACAAACAATCTCCAGTTAATGGAATGACTTAATTTCAAGTTAATAACTTTTATTTTGCACAAATGATAGGACAGAAAATTATATAGGTTAGGCTACAAATTCAAATTAAATATAATGGCAAAGAAGTTTCAACATATAACCCTTAACAAACAAAGTATATATCTACTTTGAGTTTTAAATATCAGGTGAATGGAATGATTATGAAGTTCAAGTATATGTTGATAATGTAAAATAATGGTCAGAAAAGATCTAGTTCATAGATACGAATAAACTTTGTAATGAAAAGTAAAAATTTCTTTAAAATAAGCTTTCTTTATAATTCTTTTATGTATTTGGTATATAATTTCCCTCAAAGCACCTTAGATTTATAAATAAGAGTTGATAAAATTAATGTAGGAGTTTATATAAAAAATGTGATTCTTACTTAACAAACACAAAGAGGAAGAGGTGAAATATTATAAACAATGGTAAATTTACCAAATTGTAATAGTGGTCAAACTTTGGCTCATTATTATTGTAAATGCAACAATGCTCTAGTATACCAATAAAATTAATGTATTGCTTCTTGCGATTAGAATTATTTATATAGTTTAAATGATAATCAATGTTATTAAAAATAACATTGTTCATCTTGTATTGGATTAAATTAAAATTTATAATGTGACTTAGGATATTATAACTATCAGGAATCAGACATAGACTTACCAATCTGTATTTCAAAGTGTCCAAATAATTATTATTAAGATGAAACTACTTAAACTTGTTTGGACTACTAACAATATTTGTCTGTAAATCAAAATTCAGGATGTAAATCTAAATATTATATTTTTTAGATCCTGTTGATTATATTTATTTCATTAAGACAATTCCAGATTTTATGCATTTCTTGTTATTGAACGATATACAAATCTTAATTGTTTCAGAACCTAAAAGAAGTAAAGAAAGAGGCTTTTTTTATTTGGATAACAACTTTTATGTTGGTTCATACAATAACTTTAAAAACTAAACTATTTAAATATAAACAATTATTAAAAATTCACAACATAAAGTAAAATTTAGAGCGACTTGTCATTTTGTAGATTTTTATCCAACTAATTTTGAAGTTTATATAAATGATGAAAAATAGAATGATATTCCATTATAATTAGATACACAAAATAGAATAAAGTAGGATAAATAAGATTATATATTAAATTATGAATGGACTTGGTCGAAATCTAAAGATATCAATCTTGTTTAAAATTCTATTGTAATTAGAGTTGAACAACCTTTATAAGATGGAAATTATATTGGTTTATTCTTTGTAGAAGATATTCATGTTTATTCATTCTAATGTATGACTGGATGTCCTAGTTGTTTCACAGAAACATCATGTCTTCCATGTACAAATCCAGCTCATAAGGACTCTTAATTTTGTACTTGCTTATCAGGATATGCTTTACAAAATGATATTTGCATAGATTGTCCCACTTTTTGTACTACATGTGTTACATTAGGGAATTGTGTGGATTGCAAGACAACAACATAAAGGTTGAATCCTCCAAGTTGTAATTCATGTCCTAATCAATTCTTTATTAAATCTGATTAGGAGAATTGTTAACCATGTTAAACTGGATGCTTTTAATGTATAGAATTAGCCAATTGTATGGTTTGTCTGAATGGATACTTTAGAAGTAGCACTAATTAATGTTTATTGTAATGTCCTGATGGGTATTTCAATGATAGTAGTGTTATTAATAATCCAAAATGCACAATTTGTGATGCGAATTGTTTAAAATGTGATACATTAGCAACACATTGCACTGATTGTATAGTTGGAGGATTTTTAGTGAATTCATATTGTCATATTTGTATAGAAGGGGAATATTTTTCTGGAACGACATGTTCACCTTGCATAAATGGATGCCAAAAATGCGCATCATCAATTTGCCAACAATGTTTGGAAGGGTATTATTATATGCAAAGTAAAAATGAATGTTAAAGTTTATGTGATGATGGGTATTTTGGAAATTACTAGGCTCGATAATGTGAAATATGTGAATCTACATGTAAAACATGTGATAATAACGCAAATCTAAATTGCTTATCTTGTTATCCTGGGGATGTATTAAATGTTAGAAACGTTATAAGTGGAGAGTGTAAATTTACTTGTTTACCTGGATTCTATAAGGTGGGTGATTAATGCTTTCAATGTTGGAAGGGTTGTGCATCTTGTATTGATTAAACATAAAACTGTTTGGTTTGTGCATAAAATTATTATAGGCTGAAAAGTAATGGATTATGTTATGCTTAATGTCCTGATGGATATTATAATAATAATATTGGAGGTTTATGTTCTCCTTGTCATCCTATTTGTAAAACCTGTTCTGGATTTTAACCTTAAAATTGTTTGTCTTGTAATTTCCCATTGGCTTATTATTAAAATGAATGCTTAACTGAATGTTTGGATGGTTATGGAAATGTAAATAATATATGCACTCCCTGTGTCCCTAATTGTAAGAAGTGTTTTGGTACATTCCAAAATTAGTGTCTAACTTGTGTTTAAGGTTTCTATTATTTAAATAACTAATGTTATGTTAAATGTCCACGATTCTATTATAGCATAAGACCTTAATATATATGTAGATGCTAATTTATAAATTGTGTTAAATGTACAGATGGTTAATATTACTTCAATAATTTGTGTTATGATATATGTCCATCTGGATATTTTGGATTTAATAGTTTATGTAATCTATGTGATGTTACATGTAAAACATGTTTTGGCGAAGATTAAGTTGAGTGTTTGAGTTGTAACAATAATCTAATATTGTGGAAGAATAAATGTATTCCTGCTTGTTTGGGTAATACTTATCATGATATTTTAACTAATGAGTGTAAATATTGTGATAATGAATGTATTGCTTGTAATGGACCAAATAATAATAATTGTTTAGTATGTCCACAAAATAAATTATTAACTGTAGAAGGTTATTGTGCAGATGAATGTCCAAGTGATTAATATCCAGTTCTCTCTGAAAATAAATGTTATCATTGTGATCCATCCTGTTTAACTTGTTTTGGATCTTCATATTAAAATTGTTTAACTTGCACAAAATATTTTTATCTATTTGAATGTGCAACTGAATGTCCAGATGGATTTTCAGTAAGTAAAAATTAATTATCTTGTGAACCTGATTTTGATATTGTTCTTGATCATTGTGCATATTAATGTGATACATGTTGGTTAGTTCCTCGTTTCTGTAAAACATGTGCTGCCAATCGTGCTCCAAATCCACCTAATTGTGATTGTGAACCAGGGTATTTCGATGATGGTATAAACTCAGCTTGTTAAAAATGTGATAATAAATGTTAAACATGTAAGGGTCTAGCCATCAATTGTATAAAATGCAAAGGGGATAGATAATACCCATAATGTTCATGTCCTGATTATTATTATGATGATGGTGTATCAGTCAATTGTATTAGATGTTAAGATAATTGTTAAAATTGTGATTCGAATGGGTGTACTATTTGTTTAGCTGATCGTATTAACTTACCACATTGTGTTTGTAAAGATGGTTATTATGATTCCTATGCATATTATTGTTAATAATGCTCTTAGAGATGTACAACTTGTGAAGGAACAGCTAATTTATGCAATACATGTTCTACCATCCGAGTCAATCCTCCAATATGTAAATGTCCTTTGGGATATTTTGAAAATTCAGATATTGAATGTCAAGCTTGTGACCCAACTTGTATTGATTGTAATCAATATGGTTGTCTTTCTTGTTTTGGAAATAGAATTGGACCTATTTTTGGAGAATGTAAATGTGATACATAAGGAATCAGTAGATATAGTATTGGATCAGTATATTGTACTGATTGTTCTGTTGGAGTTCCATATTTTGCATTAAATGATGAATTTACTGGATTTTCTTTTGATTTTGGAGGATCAGTAATGTTTATACCTTTTGAAACTGATTCTCTTTGTGAAGCATTCTTTTAACCTGAAACTTTACTGAAATTAGGAACTAATCCTCGTTGTGATTTAGAATTCAATGTTTATTTTGGTGTTAATCCTAATATTAAAGTTGGAGATCTCATTAAATTAAACAAAGAATTTGTATTAAGTGGATGTTAAATTAAATTCATTTAAATCATCCCTATGCCATTGTCAATACCGATCTCAATTGACAAAACAACTCATAAGCCAAATTTAAAATTTAAGGATTTGACAAATTCCAATATTTGTGAATAAATATTAATCGAATTTGATTCTTTGGTTTTTAATGGAAGATAACCATTCAATATAATATCGTGGGATCTCATCTTACCTCCACCTCCTCTTGCAGAAATTGAAACGATACTTTTAACTCATAGTTAAAATCATCTACCTTATTTAGAATTCCCTCCTAAATAGTTTCAAAGCGGAATCACCTACAAATTTAGTGTAACAGTTGAGAGCTTTGCATTATTATAGAATACCATAGACGTTCAATTTTAAGCAATGCAAAGATCTTCTGTCAATTTAGTATCTGTTTCTACCATCAATTAATTTCACAGATTCGAAAAGATAACTATTCCAAATCAGCTGGCTTATATTAATTGTGTTGAAAAGAACCCTCCTCCTTAAATTGTATATTATGAAATTTATCTTAACAATTTCAAATTAGAATTGGTTAATGGTAATTTAACTGAAAATCTCACTGATGGTTATAAATATGATATTCCCATTACTTTTGAACCATACTTCCTTAATTTCAGTAATCCTTTCCTTCTAACTTACAATACCATTTTAAATAGATCTGACTACACAGTAAAAAGTTCATCTGAATTTGAATTTTATATTGTCCCTTCAAATCCAGTGATCACTATAGCAGGAGGTAATAGAATGATTGGATTTACAGATGCCTTATATCTAAATGTTACTATTACTGATCATGATCTGAATGATCAAGAGGCTAAATCATAGGTATATGAATGTACTTGGGTATGTGTCGATATCATAAATTCTACATTCTGTTAGAATCAATAAAATTTGCCTCTAGAATTTAATTCTAGTTGTTCATAATATATTCGACCAAAAACATTCTATCCATACACTGTCTCCAATTTTGAAGTTAGTATTTTTAAATAGGGTAGTAGATTTTCAACAACAGTCTCTATTTAATTCATAGAAATAGATCTTCCAAGTTTGACTGTATATGGAGCAAACTAGGATTAAGTATATAATTATTATGATGAACTTATACTCACAGTTCAATACCCAGGAGTAAATCCTGATTTATTGATGTATGCCGGAGCTGTAATCTATGATTCATATGTGGTTGCTACATTTGAATTTTATTATTTACAATTCAAATACAAGGAGTTAAACTATTTCACTGATTTATTATTAAACAATAGCAACACAATAAAACTAAGATTATCAGTCTATGATCCTCGTTTTATACTTCCATCCATCAACACCTAAGTATTAACAATGAATATTCCTCCTTAAAATTGTACATTGTCATATCAATTACCTGAGAGTTATGTTGAATTTTTAGATGAAATGAACATCTCATTAATTGGTTGTCAGGATAATAATGCTCCTCTTATGTATAATGTGTATCTCTTCCCTAATCAAACTATTTATCGGGAAGATTTGATTTCATCTAAATTCCATAACTTTGTTATTCTTACGAATTTTCAATCTTCAAATCAATTCAAATTAATCTTACCCTACTATTCTGAGGCTGAACCCTTACTAGTATTTAACATTAAAGATTCAAAGCAAGGTATAGTGAATTTGACCTTAACTATAAATGTAAGAGAGTTTTAAAAGATTGATGAGAGTACATTCATTAATTATTAATCTAAGCTGGTAAGTTTTGATTAATAGTTAATTGGCTATGTCTTAATTACTGAAAGGCTATAGCAACTTAAATTACTCACTTAATATAAAGAAAAGTTATACAAGGATTTACTTTCCATAGATATCAACTAAACACTCTTAGCCAATTAAACTGAACCCTTATATAGATCTATTTCAAATCTATTAAGTTAGAATGTATCATTGATTTCTTTAAATGAATCACTCTTACTAAATTAAATCAATTATAGAATGTAGAAAGCATTCTCAACATTGTCTAATTATTTTAGTTTACAAAAACAGAATCAATTGACTTCAGAATAGAACCTTGATAAAAATGAATATATCAGATAATACTATATTTTTGTAGATATTTTATCATCAGGCATCAATTATAAGGTGAATTAAAATGTTACATCAGATTACATCTTACATCTTTTAGATTAAATCTTAACTTAATTATAATCTATTAGTGTTGTCAATGAACCTCTATATAAAATGATTAAGAATTCAGTAAATCTTGACTTTGGATATGTTACCAAAAAACAAGCAGAATTAATTATTGGTCTAAACTCATCTATAGGATAACCTCTTGGAGATAGTTAAGAAATTATTAACTTATACAAAAGTGCCACGAATTATTATAAGTTCTCTATAACAAGATATAAAGATAATCCTTTCTATTCTACTTCTCAATATCCCAAAAATAGTAGTGGATATTAAGCACTAGATCCAAAATTATAAGAAACTGGAAGTACTCAAAATACTATGTTGGGATAGGATGTTTAATTTTCAATTCCTAAAGTTAAGACATTAGAGCCCAATACAACTTTAAAATGCATTTCTTAAATATAAAATGGTACATGGACTGTTGATATCTGTAAAACTGTCAATAAAGAATAGGAAATCATTTGCAAATGTGACAAATTGGGTCCCACTTCAGTTATGGAATCAATTGATTTTATTTTAGATAAAGGAAGTCAGGTTTTTTCACTTAGCACATTAGAAGCCTTTGCAACATTTCCATTTTATAAAACAATCATTTTTTACTTTTATATTACAATCACAGGGTTATATTTATCTATTGTTTATTGGGGTATAAAAGTAGACACTTAAATGTTTACTTAAATACATGCTTAATAAGAATAAGTAAAAAATTAAACAGAAGTTAAAAATTCTGTTGAAAATAAATTGATTAAGAAATAAGTAGATTCAAAATATACTAAAACAGGATAATTGAGAGATTCATCTATTGAATATTAACATGCAATGCCTTTGTTTAAAAGAAATATGTTTGGAACTGGGCTCTCATATGGGGCAATTATCTTAAATAAATTAAAACCAATACCCTAACCACAAAACCAATAAAATGCTAAATAAAATATTTTAGAAACAAATCCTGAAGAAAGATCTAGTAAAGATTTAAACAAAATTGATTCAATGTTTAGTTAATCTCAAGTTTTACAATCTACTAGAATCATTAAATAAGGATTATTTAATAAATAAGAAGATGTACCTAAGAATTAGTAATTGAAAAGGTAACTCGCTATAACAGACATAGGACTAAAGGGTATGTTAATAAAGAATCTAATTTCTAATTTAAGAGCATATATCGAATTTCTTAAATTCTTTCATTAAATTTTATAACTAGTGTATAAAGATGATCCCGTAAAACCAAGAGGTTTGAGAGCATCTATTGTTTATGTCAGTTTTTTAGGTGGAATGGCTATAATATTTGTATTTTAGCAACCGAATAACTTAAATTTTACAATTGCCTTATCAATTTTAACCGCTCCTGCAAATAAGATTTATTAAATCATATTAGAAAAATCATTGTCTAATAAATCTAAGGTAGTCAGATTAATTGGAGTTATAATAATGATTGGTGGTGCTTCTCTTATTTCATACATTATGTTAGCAGGGTTAGTATTGATGAATGAAACATCATAGTCAAATTAAATGAGTCTAATCTTTATAGGGGCATTTCTTATAGATAATTTAGTTTATAATCCATTATCCTTATTAATTACTTACTTTATTCATATGGACATAATAAGAATTCCATTTTTATAAGGAATTCTATTGAAAGTTCTGGATGAGAAAACTAAAGAATTTTTATTTGGATTAGTGGACAATTTGAGGTAATAGTGAAATTTAAGATAATATATTGAATCAATTGATATAAATAATTTATTATCTATATTGAGTATTAAATTAATTAATAATCTATGAAGCTGAAATAAAAGATTATATCCCGATTAAAAACTAGTAAAATTCTGAATATGTGTTATTTTTAATATTTTAGAATTTTTATATGATTTTTTAGACTTTAAATTATAATTAATAATTTTTTCTTATGAAGATCTTGCTTTTCTTGATTACAAAACTATATTTAGGTATCATAGATATAAATTTAGCCATGGCTTAATCATATACATTAGTAAAATCCGACATAGTTACTACTGGAGCCCATACTTGGGTAGATGAAACATCTACAGCTTTGGCTACTGCAGCTACATTGTGCACATCCTTAAAACAACCTTATGTTACAATAAGTAGTTATTTGGCAAAATCAATATCTAATTAATATATCGTTAATGACAAAGATCATGAGATATATATTAAGATAATTGTAGGAGGAACTTGGGAGGGAGATTCTCTGGTCATTAAAAGTAATACAGCAACACTGTTGACTCAACCACTAACGACTACAACTCAATTGAATGAAGCCTACTGCTCTTTATCGACGTAAATTTTAGTTTATAATATTTAGTGTTAAGGTAATGGTTTTTAAGGTTTAAGCACTTAAAGCCTCATTGATAACAAGTGGTTCAGACAAAGTATTGAAACTAGTAATCAGTATACCAACTCTAAATAATGCTTTGAAAATAAAAACACTCCATGTTGGTCCAATATTAATTTATGAAATCGGTACTGCAGTCACAACACCATATACTTATTTGGCAAATCAAGAGTTTAATTATTTTACTTCATCAACATAAAACCCAAACACTATCTTGCCAAATTTTAATTATAATACAATAAATTCAATCTCATCTTAAAAATATGATTTAGTGACTTTTGGTAGTTCTGCTGCCAATTTCATAATAGGAGGTTATAGAAGATGGAATACAGGAATTATAACTTTTACTTAGACATTATAAATTCATTACAAAATTAAATTCAGTTGTTACGTTTATGCATTTGATACATCAACTATACTTACATCAGCAAATCTTGTAATCACAATAAACGGAGTTTCAGGTTCTGTTATAGTTCCTGATACATCTATTAATAGAATCCAAGCAGGTTCTCTTTATGGAAATAGTGGAATGGATTCAGTTTATTTTGTGGAATACGAAATGAATCATGTTAATACAAATCTATAAATAACTATTGAATTAATGACAACAATAGATGTAGGAATCACAAACTTTTATCTACTGTCTAAGAATTGTCCTTAATATTGTTAAGCTTGTAAAACTGAAGGAACTTGTGATGCCTGTTCTAGTGTTGCTAATAGAAATTAAGTCACTTGTTAATGTAATGAATAATATTATGAGGATTTGGTGGATCATAATTGCAAAAGTAAAAATATTCTTTAAATTTTATTAAGCTTGTGATTATAGATGTGCCAAATGCGTTTATGATGTAACTGATGTCAAAGGAAATTGTTTATTATGTAAATATGGTTTTGACATAAATAACAAATGTGCCACTTGTATTTATTCATATCAGTTTGAAAATACTCCGGCCGTTAAATGCGAAAGTATATACATAATCATTTATTTAATTAGATTGTTAATCATGTTGTTTGACTTGTTCTGGTCCTACTGATAAAGATTGTCTTACTTTTAAAAAACCATATATGATTATGCCAGATAATCAAGCTGTTCTTGCTTGTCCAACTAATTATTATATAGTTCAATAAACTGTCGACAGAACTCTCTGTGTAATGTGTGATGTAATATTCAAATATAACTTTTCTTTAGGTTAGTTGTAAGACATGTGCTGAGACTCAGTCTAAATGTACAAGTTGTTACCCTGGATCTGATTTGTTATTTAATTAATGCTTGCTATCATGTCCTATCAAAACATATAGATTGAATAAGGATTGTACTCCTTGTTCTGATCCTTAATGTGAAATCTGTTCAGAATCATAATGTCTCCTTTGTCTGTCAAATAAATTTATGTCAAGAATATCAAAACTATGTATCTCTCCTTGTGATAGTGGTTATTATGGAGATAACACTACTAGATCATGCAAAAAATGCCATCAAACATGTAAGGAGTGTACCAATCCTTTTTTCACATAATGTTCAACTTGTCCTGATAATACATATATGTTGGTATTGGATTCTACACTTGTAACTGGAATTTGTTATAAGGTTTGTAAAGAAGGATATTATCCATCAGGTAAGTTCTGTGCTCCTTGTTATGCAGGTTGTCAATTTTGTACATCTCCAACTGTATGCTAAACTTGTGTTGCAGGATATTATTTATATAATGATTTTTGTGTTGAGACTTGTCCATCAAATATGTATGCTAATCAATTTGTATAAAAATGTTTAAAGTGCAATGATGCTTGTACTGAATGTACAGGAGGTGAGAATTATTAATGTTCAACTTGTAGTGGAGGATTATTATAATATTCAGGTAAATGTTATCCAATTTGTCCAATAGGAACAGTAGGAGTTAATGGAATATGTTAATCATGTGCTTTAAATTGTGATATATGTGTAGGTACAAATATATATGATTGCACATAATGTAGTGCATAAAAATATATTTTAAATGGATAATGTTATGAAACATGTCCACCATCATATTAAGGAAATATTCAAACTTTTATTTGTGAATTTTGTATTGATAATTGTGAAACTTGTATTTCAAGTTCTTGTAAATTATGCATATCTGGATATTTCTTTTAAGATGGTCAATGTCTTTCATAATGTTATGATGGTTATTATAAATCTTTGGATGATAGAAAGTGTTAACAATGTAATTCAGTTTGTAAAACATGTACCGGTCCAGATATTGATGAATGTTTAACATGTCCAAGTAGTTACTATTTCTATTTTAATAATTGTTTACCTGAATGTCCAAATGGATATTATGGAGAAACTGGTAAAATTTGTACAGAATGTCATGCAACATGTTTAACTTGTTATGGTCCTTTGGTTAATCATTGTAATTCTTGTCCACTTACATCCTATCTCTATTAATCAAAATGCTTAACTGTATGTCCTAATGGAACATATGCTTCAGATACATTTTAAGCTTGCATGCCTTGTCATGTGTCTTGTCTTACCTGTCAAGGAGGATCAAGTTTTGATTGTTTAACATGTCCTGTATATATAGAGAGGATGCAATGTGTAACTAGTTGTAGTGCTGGATATACATTAAGTGGAGTAGAGTGTA
This sequence comes from Paramecium biaurelia, assembly GCA_000733385.1. NCBI lineage: Eukaryota > Ciliophora > Oligohymenophorea > Peniculida > Parameciidae > Paramecium > Paramecium biaurelia. The sequence goes on from JPFL01000087.1 coordinate 65,757, forward strand.
ATCCTTTAGTATAAATAACGATAAATTGTGATCCATAATGTGCTACATGTGCTCTTCAATCATCTAATTGTGTTACATGTTAACCATCAAGATAATAAAATAAACCTTAATGTTCTTGTATAAAAGGATTTTATGATGTTGGATCTCCAAATTGTTCACCTTGTGATCATAAATGTGCAACTTGTAAAGTATAAGCTGATAATTGTTAAAGTTGTAAAGGAAATAGATATGGTGCAACTTGTAAATGTCCTGACTATTATTATGAAGATAATGTTTCAATCAATTGTCCTAAATGTGATTATAAATGTTTATTGTGTGAAAATAATATATGTACAACATGTGCAGATAGAAGAATAAATATGCCTACTTGTATTTGTCCAGATGGATTCTTTGATAATCTCACTCCAATTTGTTAACCTTGTAGTGATGTATGTACAACTTGTGTAGATATTGCAGATAAATGTGTAACATGTTCAGGAATAAGAGAAAATCCTCCTTTTTGTACATGTCCTGCTGGTTACTTTGATTTTTCAAGTTAATGTATTAAATGTGGTTTTGAATGTGGAGATTGTGATTCAAATGGATGTATCAGTTGTAAAGGTAATATGAGTGGTCCATTTATTGGTAAATGTATATGTAAAGATGGATATTCTAGAAAAAGTATTGGATCTGTATATTGTACTAATTGTAATATGGGAGTACCCTATTCTCTCTTATAAACAGGATTAAATAAAATCAAGATTGATTTTGGAGGACCTTTAGATTTAGTTGATGTAACCAAAACAGATTGTGATCAGTACTTCTAGTTATCCACTCTATCTACTCTAGGTACAGGTTCAATTTGCACTATTGATGAAACTGCCATAATTGTAACACTTGGTAAATATGCCACAATAGATATTGGACACACATTCTCTTTTGGAACTGGTTTCAAATTAAAAATATGTACTACAGGTTTCCCAGCATTTTAATCTAGTAATTTAATTATGGATCCATCTGTTTCTACCGAAGAGAATTTACCATATATTACTTTTGTAGCCTAACAACCAAAAACCATTTGTGAAGCAGTGGTCATCAAATATACTCTAGGTAATACAGGAAGTAGAAATCTAAATATATTTAGTTGGGATTTAGCTTAACCTGCAAATTATGTAAATGCTTAATTAACTACACTTCTTACATCAATAACTCCAGCTAAAACTTATGATACTAATATTACAATTCCTAGGTTAGTTTTAAAACCATTTACAACATTTTCATTCAACATATAATTAAGAAATTTCTTAGCTTTAGATGCTACAAATACATTCTTCATTCAAACTTTAGGACCTGCTCAAGTAAGTATATAAGAACCTGAAGAATAGAATACCTTCTATAGATATGAAACAACTCTACTCAATTTTACATTTATTTATTCAAATTGTACTTTGACTTCAGAAATGGCTGAAACAATTCAAATTATTATTTAATTAGATACCACTACATTAGCTGAATAGAGTGAAGTATTATTTTTTTAAATGAGTTCTGCTTTCGATTTTCAAATTCCCATTAAACCTTATATTCTTTAAATTGGATCAAATAATATAAGTGTTGCTGTTAATGTTCCATCATAGACATTATCAGCTAATATATATATTAATTAAGAAATTGCAGAAGGAACATTAGTTGTAAAAGTTAGTGGTGGAAATAGACAAGTTGGTGATGTGGCAATAGTTATTTTGACTGCTTCAGTTATAGATTAAGATATTGATCCAAAAGAAACAGATTCATTTTAATATGTATTCTCTTGGACATGTTTTGATGTCTTGAAAGGTGCTGATTGTTTAGATTTGTATGGAAAACTAATTAAATATCCAAATGGCAAATCTCTGATTATTTAAGCAAGTGAACTAAGTCAATATAATTCATATGTCTTTAGTGCAGAAACCAAAAAGGGAAATAAATAGGCTACAGGCAAATCAATGATTTAAATAGTTGAAGTTGATGTTCCATAATTACAATCAGCAAATGAAAAAGAGGAAGCAGAAATCATTACATAACAATTTAACTATTATGATGAAATCTAATTAGCATTCTAATATTCATTAGCTAATCCAGATAATTTATTTTATTCAGCCACTATCATTTATGATTAAGTTTCTGTTAAATCATTTAAATTTTATAGTTTGACTTTTAAATTTAGATTACTTGATTATTTCACCGATCTTAATATTATAAAAGGTAATCAAATTACACTCAGAACATCTGTATATAATCCTACCTATGTTATGCCATCTTTAAGAAGCATTATTTTATCTTATAATTTACCTCCAAGTAATTGTTCCTTGATTGTCAATAATCCTGATGATATTATATATGAACTTAAAACATATATCAATGTTACGGTTGCTTATTGTGAAGATGAAGATCAACCTTTAGAATATAAAGTCTTGTTTTACAATGATAAAGATATGTATGATTATGATTTCTCCATTGGAAAATTCATTAACAATATCAACATCTTAGATTATTAATCAAATAACACAATATAATTCCAATTACCATTTGTTGGTCCAAAATAATCTAACAATTTCACATCTTTCCTAGTATTCATGATCAAAGATTAGAAGAATGGAATCTCTAATCTAACTACACCTATTGTAATCACTAAGAATTATGAAATCAATTAAACTCAATTAAATTAACTTATAGATCATTCAGAAAATCTTTAAGAAACACTTTAAATTTAAGATCTAATAGTCAGTAGAGTTGTTCAAATGGATAATTGTTCATAATTCAAATATGATATAATTAGAAAGAATGATTTGATAGCATAAAATGATCTACCAATAGATCAATAAAATGCAATACTCAATCAAATGATTTAATTAATTAATGATCATGATGTGAGTTCATAATTTAAAGTTCAATTAGATTCACTAAATTCATTCAATAATATCTTATAATCCAATTTTGAAAAACTCAAAGCTTTATAACAAGATTCTCATAGTACCTTGTAATAACAAAGTTATATCAATAATTACTATAAATACTTTGATTTATTCTCCTCATTAATTTCAAATAGCAAATATTTTAACTCCACTAATGATTAAGTTTTGGGATACATAGAAAATCTCAAATCTCAATTAATAGACCTAACTATTTTGAACAGTTAAGGTTTTACTATTGAAAATGATTAAGCAACTCTAGAAGTTAAAAAAGCTAGTTATAAAATTATTAATGAAATTACTGGAAATATATTAAAAGAAGAAACAGTATTCAGATTATTGGAATCAACCTAAGAGTAATCTAATTTTTAGTATTACTTTAATAAATTCACTGTGAATCCCTATTTAAATGAGGAAACATTCCCTAAAAATGATTCATTTGGAGCAAAAACAATCTATTTAAGAGTGGTTGATGAATTAACAAAAAATAATGCCATTATGTTATAACCATATTCTTATACTTTTATAGTTGAAGAAGATTATGGAAATAATAAAACTATTTGTATCTAAAAATTATTTGATACTTGGACATCTAAAGATATAGAAACAACACTTATTAATAAGACTGCAGTATCTTGTAAAATTTTATAATTTAATCCATTTACAATAATTCTTAATACTACTGTAGATAATAGTACAAATTAAACTACAAATAATACAGATGAGACAGATGAGACAGATGAGACAGATAATACAGATGAGACAGATGAGACAGATAATACTAATAATAATAATAATAATAATAATAATAATAATAATAATAATAATAATAATACAAATAATAGTAGCACTAAAACTTCAAATCATAATGATACTTCAAATATTTTATTAATTTCTGAACCCTTCTTTATTTATTTAATTTGTGTGGGATCTCTAACTTTATTATTTGCCTTCTTTGCTCATTACAAGGATACACAATTTGCAAAAGTGTATACTCACAAGAAATCTTAATCAGAAATTGTCATCACAAATCCAAAAGATGAAACTCCTGATATGAAGAAGAGTGAGATTTTCAATTTTAAAGATAATAGGGGCCAATATGATTAACACTCTCCTTCATTGACCAATATAGTAAAGCCTTCATCATTTAAGAAATTTAAGTTGATACTTTTAAATTTCCATACTTTAGTAGGTATCTTTTATAGAGATGAAGCTTATAGAAAGATCACATTTTTCAATTATGTACTTAGATTCTTGTTAATGCAATTAGCCATTTTCATTACATATATCTATTTCTCATATGACTATCAATTGGCCCTAGTATTTCTTTTAAGTCCATTAGCATTTTCACTATATACATTTTTAATGAATATTCCAGTAGAGAACAAAATGTTTTTTATTCTTAAGATATTTGTGACTATTTTATCACTAAGTACAATTGGATTAGCCATCTATAGAGTAATTGGTTTCATAACAGATGGCAACGAATATAATTTAACCAAAATTACTTTTTTCTTGGCAGCCTCAATAGTGTATGATAATCTCATATACAATATGATTGTAATAATGATAATCTTTATGCTGACTATCAAAGAAGGAGGTATTTCTCTTTGGATAATCAAATTCATGTAACCAGCAGATTAAGAATAAATATTGTTTAATTATCCAAATTCAGATGGAATCAAACAACAATGAATAGAAAATAATATTATAAATATAAATATAAATATATTTCAAATTTTATCTCAATAATTCAAATTGTATATTTTTAAAAAAATGTCAGGTATCAACATTAACATTAATCTGAATCTAGAGAAGAATAAGTAGAGTTCTATTTATAAACTAGAGAGCTGCCAAAAGTAAAGTAGAAAAAATCTACAATGGAGAACCAAAAAAAAAGAAGAAGAAGAAATAAAACAAATAAAAATAAACTAGTCATTCTCCAATTCCTTGGGGATTGAATTAAGAAAGACTTAAAAATTATATCTATGCTCAAGTAGCTAAAAGAGATAACCTATTGTATTAAGAACAATTAAGAAAAGTAAAATTTGAAGAACCAAAATAAGATCGTAGAGATATTCTTGGAGTCTCATTTTTGAATCATTTACCAAAAAGAAAAGTTAAATAGATGATAAATAGTAAATATGAATTTAATAAATATTCTTTTAGAATAAAAGATAAATGAAGATGAAGAATTAATGCAATATTAACCAAAATTCAATGAATAAAAATTACAAGAAATTAGAATGTACAAAGAATGGAAATAAAGACAAGTTTAATTTGAATTGTAATTCAAAAAATAATAAGAACTTGAAAGATAAACTAAAATCTAACAAAACTTATAGAATTTAAACCAATATATTAAATGTAAATAAAACACTATTATCTACAATAGATAGAAATCATACAACCTCTGTGCATCAAAAGAAATCAGTATCTATTCATAAAAAAAAAAGACCAAAATCATCTATGGATGAAAAGAAAAGAGAATTAATTATTAAATATTAGAATCTAGCCAATAGATATGCTTAAATTAATGAAGATACTAAAGATAATTAAAGTTGTTATGGTTTAGTATTGGATAGTGATTAAGAGGGTATTTCCTAAATGGATTCAATCCATAAAAGTACTAGGAGACAAAATGTTATTATATCTGAACCATCCTTAAATGAAGAAGAAGAATAATAAATATAAGAATTGGGAAATCTAGAAAAAGAAATGGTACAAATTGTCAAGGCTGCAATAATCATTCAAAAAGTTTGGAGAGGTTATAAAACTAGACATATTTTATAATATTACAATAATTATCTTGATGAAGATGATATGAAATTGAATCAATTAACACCAAATTTGAGTTAGACATAATCTTAATTGGAACCTATATGTTAATCAGTTTAATTAGGAAAGGAATAAAGTGGATTAAAGTCTTCTTAGAAGAGAATTGAGAAAAATGGATTCAATACTTTTTTTGATTAATTAGATTGGGATGACAAAAAAGGAAGTCATTTCAGTTCATAGAAGGTATCATCGATTAATAAATTGTCTTAATAGAAATCTCTTCATAAAATAATTATCGAAAAATAAAAATAACAATGGAATCTTATGTTAGAATAGATTTCTCAATTATAAAGAAAGGGTTCTAAATAAAATATTAAAGAGGTTCTATAAGACTTAAAGACATTCACTTTGTAAATTTCAAAAGAAATAGATGGAGAAATTAATATAGATAATGAAGAAAAAGAATAATAATAAAAATCATTTAGAATGAGTTAAATTAGATAAGTGATGGGATCAGAGAATTTAATTAAATTATCATAGAATTTATCTCCTGCTAATAAAGATGCTTCCTTATTTGAATAGAATCCATTTTATGATTTTGCATCAAAAAAATTTAGAGAACTTCTTAATCCAGAAAATATGAATAAATTAATAAAAATGAGAGAAATAGCAATAGAAGAAAGACATAAAAATGAAATGATAAATATTAATGAAGCTTTTTAATAAAAGTAAATAAGTTTAAAAACATTTGAAAAATAAAAATTTAAAATTGAAAAATGGGTTATAAAAGAAAAAGAAGATTTTAAATAACAAAAATCAAATATTGAAATTGGATGGAAAGGACTATATGAATCCTTTATTAGAACTTAAAAGGATTTGTTATTTATGTCTAAATTGAAAAATTAATAATTAACTTCATCTTTCTCAAGTGAAAATATAAGTAATATAAGATTAATTAGAGAAATCAATTCAGGATCTCAATCAAAAATAGTTAAAACTAATAATTTTGATACTGTCACTATGAATTTTAGTTCTTCCATTTGTGAATCATAAGATATCAGAAAAGTTCCAAAATCTACTCCTTCACCATCTCCACATTAATAATAGAAATAAGATAATTAACAATAAATATATGAATAATTAGAATGGGATGATGAAATGTTATACACTAGTGATGTTTTAGATTGTGCAAAAATTCAACAATCTTAAGTCATTAAAATATCTACTCTTATTTAAAAAGAACCTGAATATGATGATTCTCAAATCTAATCATATTGCATTCTAATTGCTAATTCCATAATTGGAAATGAAATTTAAGATATGTATGAAGAATTAAAAGTGTTTAATAAAGATATCACAACTTCAATAAAATTACCAGAATTTAAAGGAATCAAGTCAAATATATAATAAGTTAAAATATATTTAACCAGATTACAATAATTCTTATTATAATCAGATAAAAATTCAGCATTAATCTAAAAAATAAATACTCCATTGGGTCCAACTCCAAAAGAAATCTTGAAATTTTTTCATTATTATGATGAAGAAGATGATTATTAATCGAGTGAGTAAGACTACTCTAATTAAGCTATCTTATCAACAGAATAATATGCATAATTAGAGAATTTACTTATGGAAGAAGAATAAATGTCATTAGATGATGGATTTTTATTAGAATTAGAGCATATTCATAATAAAGTTTTGTATGATGCACTAAATGAAGCTTTGGATTACTATAGACCATTTGGATTAAATGGTTTTCCTCTACCCTGGGTTAAAAAGCCTTTAGAATTAATATAAAGGTAAAATATTATTATATTATTATTATTATAGAATAAAAAGTAGGAAACTCTTTAATAGATCTTATAAGGAGCAATAGGATAAGTAACTGATTGGGCATCATTCTTAGTAGGTTTGATAATTGATAAACCAGATTCTCCCTTCCCTAAAATTTTGATGCTTGATCAAGAATATTTAAATTAAATTAAAGAGGAGAGAATGATAAGAATGCTTAATTAAGAAGTATTATTTTAATGATAACAAAAGATTTACCATAATGAAGAGAGATGGTTGATATATGATGAAGAGTAATCTGAAATTTTAGTTGAAATTTCATTGATGGTTTAACAATAATTAATTGATGAATGTTGTAAAGAACTATTACAGTTTTAATGATAATGAATTTTAATAAATCATAGTTTTTTCATAGACTTGGAATTTTAGTTTTATTGAATATATTTCCTGATTTTCTTATGAATTTTTTCTAGTCTTATGAAAGAGCTTGAAAATCTATATAAGTAGTCAACAAATTGAGTGATTATCTCATTTTACTTTTTTCATTTTATTTCATGATCTCACCAAAAGAACTATTCAAAATTTCTGAATCTCTTTAATGACTAGATCTATCAGGATGACTTTATTTTCTCTTCTCTTGATATTTTTCAATATCTGATTTTCTAGGAGCAGACATTGATTATTTCAAATTTTATGATTATTTCACAGATTGTCTTCTTGACTTTTGTGATTACACAGTCTTTAATGTCTTGATTGAATTCTTTTAATATAAAGACTTAATATCATTTGTATGAACTGAAAAATCTAATTAAAATTCCTTGCTTTACTTAGACCCTCCAGATTCAGAATTCTTAACACTATTTTTCTTATTATGCTTTTCAATATCTAAACCAGACAACATCAAATAAGATTTATAATTAGTTTCTGATGCATTCTTAATATGATGTGTAACAAAGACTGAATCTAATACTTCACTAATAAGTAATCTATCCTCTACTTTAACTTCTAACATTTTCTTAACCAACTACTTTAAATCTTATGATAATTCAGGCCAAGGATGCTTTTCAAAATTGATTGAACATTTTTAATTCAAAACTTATATTTAACTGGGTTTTCCTCTAAATGGAGGATATCCAGCAGATAACTAAATATTTTTATATCATATTTTACTATATATAATACAACACCTAAGCTAAACACATCTCCTTTCTAAGTATATGGTTATCCTTTAAATATTTCTGGTGGCAAGAAACCTGGTGTTCCAGCTTTACTTAACAATTATTCTTCATTAATTTGTTCAGCAAATCCAAAATCAACTAATTTCATTTGAAGTGTGTCTTTAGATTCTATCATTATATTTTCTAATTTAATATCTCTATGAACAAATCCATTTTAATGTAATTCAAATAGAGCATCTCCAATTCCTTTTAATATGTAAGCTATATTTTTCTCAACTAGTCTCCCTTTTTATTTAAAGTATTAATAAAGTGTGCCTCCATCACAATATTCAATTATTATAACCAGTTTTTCCTTCTCTTAGTAAACTTCATAGATTTTTTCAATTCCAACATGATCAAATGTTTTCAATGCAATTACTTCATTGTAGACCATTTACTAAACTATTATGTAAATGTAATTTTTACTATAAATTTCTCTTAATGTTTATTCTCTTCAAACATCTTTTTAGAGATAGTTTTTGCTGCAAATATTTTTTCATCTCTTTTCCTTTATACTTTATAAACAGTTGCAAATGCACCACTTCCAAGAGTCTCAATTTCTGTATATATATGTTCATATCCTTTCATTTAACAGAAATCTTGGAGTGCTTCAAAAAATTATAAAGTTAATTCATTTTAATGATCAAAAATTGTTATGCCTATACCATCTGCTCGTTCTATATATACAAGTGGAATTTAAATATTCTTTTTGGTTTTTTAAAATGACAAACTTGCTCTGTTTTTGTAACTTAATTCTAAATAACCCTTTGGATAATTATCAGATTCCTAATTTATTCATTTTAAATACTTTTTTGAAATACATAAGCATTCCTGAATAAGTTAATTTAAAATAATATCCTTTAGAATTCTTTTTCTTCCTTCCTATACGAAGCATTATGCTTTAGAATGCATAATTATCAAATTACCATTTCTTTTTCATATCTTATTAAGTTTTTCTGTTCCAAAAATGCTTAATAGAAGCATCTGTAGATACTCTAAAAAATGGCCATTTAACTTCTCCATCAAATTAAGGTAATTTGATCTCTCCTCTTATTTTTTTTATTTATATTTATTATTGATTATCACTTTTCTTTGGTTATTGTGTATCTTGGTTCAATTATTATTTCAAATGCTTTGAAAAAGTAGAAGTTCTGGGTATATTTTCAAAGATATTAGCTTAAAATTCTTAATTGATGGTTTTTAGAAGAACAGACTTTTGATTCTCAATAGTATTTACGAAAATAGCATTTTTTAAATTGCTAGATTCATCAAATCGAAAGACTTTTTTCATAGCTTTATTAAAATAATAATAAATAATAAAAATACATAATATCACTAAAAATCATAACAATCAACGATTTATTTTATACTTGTTCTGGAGTATGAAAAATTTTAAATCTAATTTTGGAACAAATCAAATAACTAATGAGATTTATTTTTATATAGTTTTTTTAAATATGCAAATCTCAAGTAATTTCCTCAATATTGTACTTTAATAGAGTTTATATTGATAAAGAATACTTTCCTTATAAAATATATTTAAATATGATTGATTAGTTAATCAATAAATTAATTGTGTTAATAAGAATTGAGTAATTTTAATTTAAATAAAAAAAAACAAAATATACTAAATAAACTAATATACTTATATACTTATTATTGTAATTATGATAAATGTATAATATATTAGAATATTTATTGATGGTTATTTATTTCAATCAGACTTTTTCCAATTAAGAATCTCTTCAATTAATGCATCTGTGTAATTAACTCTATATCTATTAAATATTTTCTAAATTTAGAAACACTTTATCATACTTATAATTCTTCTTTATCCTCTTGAATATTACTTATTGATGCTTATGGATGTTCATTTGCTTCTTTCATTTTCTTTATCAATTTAGACATTAGTTTTTCTAATCAAATATTTACTTCAGACATTTACAATCTTCTTTTGTAAAATATTATTTCTCATCACCCTTGTCTTTATCCTTTAGTACTTTGTTAAATGAAAATCTTGGTTAATATATTGGTATCCTGGTTATGCTAATTAATAACTTATTCATATTAATAAGATATGTTAAATATTATATATTAATATTATGATCATAATTATATTGAGTGTCCTTATTAAGATGGAATTTCAATTTATGCTTTTGACAATACATAATTGTAATAACAAAGACCTCCTATTATTATCAAATAAGCAATTAATGAAAACCAAAAGACCCCAGTGAATTCAATTCTATAATCATCATAATATTATTAGGAATTATCCCAAATACCTAAATTGGCATCTTAAAATCCAATTTTATTATTCTCTTTATCGAAAATGGTTATGTAGTTGATTAGAAAGGGGTCTCCAAAAATCATATAATTAGAGAAATCTTTCATTTATTTATTACTTACCAAAGCAATTTGACAATAACCATCCTATTATTCTTAGTTAAGTATATAACTTAAGTAGGAGATGGTTAATTTAATTCCATTAGAAATAACGATTATATCAGGAAGGAATTGTTTCTAATATTCATTTGGATTACAAGGGCAAAATATTATACCCAATTTTTTTTTACATACCTTGAGTAATGAATTTATGACAAGTTCAAATATTTCTTCATTTACTATCAACTCAGAAGTTCCACTATCCACAATAGCTTTTTGAGTTTCAGTGAAATTAATTTTGTATTACAAAATTTAAGCCTAATCAATTGGAAGAATCTATATATATATAAATATTAATCTACCCAAAATTCATCTGAAATTGAATTTATCCATTATGTACCATTATTTATTTTTTCCTCAGAGATATTATAATAAATTCTTGATTAGTATGGGTTTTGGTTTAATTGCATAACAAATATAGAATTTTTCATAAGCCCTTGCTATTAAGCAATATCAAATAAATTAGGAACTTTTTTATCATTATTTAACCCCATAATTCCATCACTTTACAAGCCATTAATTTCATTCTCTTTTATAATCAATAGGAATTGCATAAGTGAATGAATGTTAGATTATGGTAAACCAACATAATCTTAAGCCAATCTACCATAAACCTTTCCTTTACCATACTAAATTAGAATAATAATATATATACTTCAATTTCTACAACATAATCTGTTACATCTATTGTATTTGAATTTTCTACATTAAATTATTCTGATTTGTGACAACCAACACATCCAGTTGAAGGTACCCACAATTCTCCAGAGCCTGTATCATAAATGACTGTAAATTTTTATGGTGGTGTACCAATTATAACAGGTCCATAATATTGAATATTGTAATAATTGGAGATATTATTTTGAGCTAAAATTTGCCTTCTGAATAAATTTATTGAAATTCCACATGCATAGTTTACGAATAAAAAAATAATTATCATTGTTTTATTATTGTTTAATTCATAAATTTATATTAATGTTTCTAAATATTTCCACATTCATTCAAAATATTGTTGAATCAATTAAAAAGATCTCCAATTTCATGATTCTCAATCTAGAATAAGTTTATGGACTTAATTGATATGAAATTTAATTTATAATAATAAGATTTTTAACTTAATTTGCTTAAAATATATTTGTGGAAATAATTTATTAAATTTAATAAATTTTGATGTCTAACTCTTTAGATTAATAAGTAGGAATGAGTATGATGGATATGAGAATGTATATGATTATAAATTGGGATTATAGAGTTAGATTTATCTTCAATAAGTAATATGATATATATACTATTCTTAAGTTGGAAAACAACATCATATGGTGGATTTATTTTTGCATTAATATTAACTTTCTTATTCTGTATTCTCCTTTGTGCCCTTCAAGTATTAAAGGGATTTGCTGAACAAAAGAAGTATATATATAAAAATAATAATAAGATCAATTGCTCTTAAGATTTTATGGCAATTATTAATGTCAATCCAATCCTCAATAACTATGATATTACTAATGACTGTAAATGGTATTACAATTAATAAATATTTAGGTTGGGTGTTTTTATCTATGGCATTTGGGTTTGGAGTAGGAAATTTTATCCTTTATCCATTTATGCCTGTATATAAGAATCACATTAAATAAGATTAAGTCTCCTTAAATAAGTTAAGTTGATATTGATTTTTAAAAATAAATTAATTGTTAATTATATACAAATAATTTAATAAAATAATATTATTCTACATATTGAAAAGACTAATAAAAAAATTGACATTCTTTCTAATAATAAAATAATCTTAACAATTTTAGAACATAAATAATATATATTATCTTAAAAACTACATTAAATAAAGTGACTTTGTTATGGTTGTAAAATAATTTATGGTGGTTAAGTTTCTTAAGTTCTTGAAATTCTCTTATATGATGATATTTATTCACTAATGACAAAGAGTAGCATTAGATTTGATGGTTAGCCAAAGGTTTTCCTTTTGATGTTGATATAGGAATTAAAAGTCAAATTAACTCTTGATTTAGAATGTTTTAAGAATATTTGTTTAAGTAAGGTCTTTTTATATTCAATTGAATTCTAATCATATTTAACCATACTCAATAAATGTATACATTAGATTATTCATTATCATCTTAATCTTATGAGATATGATCATAGTGTAATTTTTCGAGAACTTCATCTATAAATTTTATACAAATTAATTATATGTTAGAAAATGTTTAAATTTTAATAGGTATAATATATGAATCTATTGTTTATATTGAATGATCATTTAAGATAAAGATTTGAATTAAATAGATATTAGGTTAGAATTAATGATAGTTTATATAATTAGATGGGATTGTATTTAATTAAAAGTTAGTTAGATTCATTAAAATAAGAGATATTTTAGCTGTTATTTTTGAGAAGTAACAGTATTTGGAATTTGCAGTGGCAATGAAAAAAAAGAATTTATATTCATTTAAATTTTGTAAAGAGTTCTCTTGGCGCAAGTGTTAATTTTGGAGGCTCCTTATTAATGTTAAATTTATCTGCATATTTATTTAATAGTTCCTAATCTGGATTACCAAAGCGATTAATTGCATCCTCTTTCATACGTCCATATTTCAATTCTATCTTAGTTTTTCTAAGATCTTCGTCATTTTGAAAGAATTCATTTGATGTTATATGAGGCTAGCATAATAGTCAATTGCTTTACTTACTCGGTTAATTTTACGTTAATTAAAATCTTTACTCATAGTTAAGTTTTAGATAGGGGATCTTTCAAGTAGTTTTTTGTTGTTGTTTTTCTTATCTGTTTTAATACGAAAATTGTTATTTTAAAGAAGTGGAGCTTAAGGTACCTATTATTCAGGTTATTAGTTATCCCATTCATCTTCATTAATTTCCAGCACTCTGAAGTTGCCTCCTCTAAAATATTATTATAAAGTGATTCCATTAATTCTTTGAGCTTGACTTGACTCCTATCTTTAATGACTCTATGACACTAATCTCCGCTTTTCCATTCTTGAGCATTTAGATGTTTCTGGTCTCATGCCTTATTCTTCCATTTTTTAATTAATATTATTATATTATCATTCATGATATGCACATCTTGTTCATTCTTTCAAACTTATAACAACATACCCTAATTGTCAAATTTAAGATTAAATAATAAACACTCCTTACATTCTTAAGAGAATACTTAGAGACTGATGGTTGTTAATTATACCTTTAAATTCCAAACAACTAAATAAGTTCATTATACAAGATACAAATATTTTGATAATTGAATTTATTTTCTATCACAGAATATCCAACTGCATGCTCAAAAAGGTATAAATAAACTAAAAACAAATATGTATTCACTTTTAAAAAGTGTTAATTATTTAATAAATTAAATTTAACAATTCAAATTGAAAATGTGAATGATTATAAATATTACAAGGAATTGTTAAATGTATGAATAATGATCAATTTTTATTTCTGAAAATCATAATCAATTCAAAATAAACTTAATTTTCTTTATTTTGTTTATATAATTGCCAAATGATCAATTTATAAGACAAATTATTATCTTATAAACCATATAAATCTTTACGAAATTTAATATTTTCAATTTAAGCATTTTTCATGTTTTAAGTCCCTTCAATAAATAAAAAATAAATATATGTTAAAATTTTTCAGAAGAAGTTTAATTCATCAAACTATCTGTACTTTCTGATTATTTTTAATAAATGTCAGATTTGGTAACTAATTTTGTTATATTTTCTACATTCCAAAGTATTGACAGGTAAAATCAAAGTCTTATATAGATTTAGGTTTTTGATAAAATCTTAATGACTATTTTATTATATTAGTTTAGATATTAAATAATTAAAATATTATCAGTTGTCATCATCATCACTACTAACTAATTGTGAATCTGTTTCCTCCTTTTCATCAGGAATCTATGTTAATAAATTGAATACTATTAAATTTCGATTCACATAATATAATATTGGAATTGTTTTATATGTCTCTTTCTACCAAGAATATCTTAGAATATCAAATTAATATACAATTATTGAAAGATTAATTTTTCATCCTCTCCATTAAGTTTTGGAAATACTGTTTGATTTAAAGGAAAATCTGTCAATTTATATTCCTATTTATTGTATTATATTGTTACATGTATATCAACATCATAAACTGATTGAGCTGCCATCATCTTCTCAATCATACCCAATTTATACCTACTCAAACTAAATTGAACTTAATTCAATTTTTATTCAATTTATTTAGATATCTAAATGCCCTCTTAATCAATTTTTTTCATGGATGATAACTTTTGACTCTTATCATCCGAAGTTGTTAGTTCCTGTTTTTTCGTGCTAGAACCCTATATTTTTTGTTTTTGATCATTCTATCCAACTTATTATTGGTTTTTGTTTTGAGATTGATTCTAATTTTAATTTGCAATTTATGTTACACCATTATCTACATCTTAAATTTATTATGGTAGGTGGGCTTATGAATTTTGTTTGTTATCAACTGAACGATCTTATATACCATGTAATGAATCTTAATTATTCTATTAAGTAGGGATAGATTGTGGAGTTTTAAAGGATTTTTAAACACTATAATGACTATTTTATTTCTATGTTTCATCTTAGTAGGAAGTAGCCTTATGTTATTATTATGTAGAGCTTTTATTTTAAGAGGGAATCTATTAATCATATTTTATCTATTATTATTATTAGGTTTTAGGTGCTTACTATTAAAGATTATTAAGTTATTATTATGAGTATTATAGTTAAGAAGTATCATTAGGTTTGTTGGTATATTTTTAATTAATCATCTACATTTATTATTCAAGTTTTTCTCTTTAATATTATAAGAATTACTCTTATTGTCTTTATTAAGAAACTCCATTAGGAAGTTAAGGTTTCTTTACATTAATTTTAACTTCTTATTACCAAAATTCTTAAGGATTATATTAATAATTAGGATCTAGTTTTTATTGTATGATTTACTCAACTCTTTGAATTTTATTTCTATCTTCTACTTCTTACTCACTTGCATATTCTAAATTTTCTCCTTCACTTTGATCAAATTGATGTGATTATCTTCTAGAAACTTATCTTGGTTTAAACATATCATCGAATTAGTTATGTTATTTCTATCTTCTAAACCTATCTTCACTATCAGAATCAGTTTTCTCATATTCAAAATCTCCTCCCTTTTCTCTTTTGATTCTTTCAATATCTTCATGTATTCTCTGAATCTCTTTCTTTCTTTTTTTCTATTCTTCCCTTTGAGCTTTTGTCAAATGTTTTTTATTTGGTTTCTTTAATTCTTCTGCAATTTCTTAGATTGTCTATTTTAATTCCTCTTCATGAATTGGTTAAATCTACTAAATTGTAGGTTTTCGTTATTCTCTTTATTAATTTGGATTACTCTATTCATTTAATTATTAAATAGTATCTGATTCTTATCTTTAAATAGTTGAAGATCTTTAAACTTTGATTGATTGCTTTTTAGTTAATTTTTTAGAATCCTTTTGTTTACTAGTTTTTTTAGATTGTTTCATATCATCAACTCTATCATCATCTTCAATATCGTTTAATTTATCTTACTAGATATCTTACACTTAATTATTTGGAGAAGTATGTGCATATTCTAATTCATTAATGTCAGATTAAGATTCTCTGGAAGAAGATAAGGAGTCTTGACTTTAATGAATAGATTGAATAATCTGATCGGCTAAGGAATCAAGTTATTATTAAAGATATTCTCTTTTCTTTTTCTCATTGACTTGATAGTAATCATTAAAATCACTCATTTAAATCTAATAATGATTAGGCACTTTGATTTTGAAAGTCTTGGTTTTAATCTTTTTAACAATTTCATGGTATTGCTTTGTCATCATCTACATTCTGTGTTATATAAATGAAAAGAGCAAAATTACTTTTAGTCATAATCGATATGTTCATTATTTAGGTACTTTTCCATAAACTTAAGTAAACGATTTTGTATTCTTTCATTAGGAATAATTTGTTTGCTTAACGATTTTTTACTGTCCATTAACATAACTTCTATTCCAACATCAGAAACTTATATTAAATCAAATTAATAATTACATTCTGGTTTGTAATTGTATTTATTCAAACATAATGAACGATTTAACAATTCTTCTTATTATGTATGTAGAATTGTTTAATATGTCTCATATTCCTTAGAATACCCTGGTGGTTTAATGCCAGAATAATATTATTTATTATTTTTAGAGTTAGGAATCTGGTTTAAATAATCAGTAACTTTTCTCTGAAAGTCAGTCAAGAGTACTTTTGCCTACATTTAATTCAACTTATTAGTATTGCCACTTAAACTAAAGCCATAATTAGAAAAGTGATTACAAAAAAACAGGAGATTTTGTAAGATTATGATATTCTTTTAAATTGTAGATGGAAGTATGATGATAAAAGTTTTTGCCCTCATCTTTCTTGAAAGTATTCAACTACAATAACATCTAAATTACATACACTTAATAATTTCAATTTGCTGGTTGGTTTTCTAATTCTACTTGAACTTTGTTGGTCTTAACTAAAATTGTTTCTATTTATTGTATTACTTTGAATAATGATCCAAATTAAGAAGACCAAGGTTCTTTACAGAACGAAACTACTATCCTGGTAATGGTAGTATGTCGTAAGAGTACATTTATTTAATTAATTAAATGCTATTTGTCACAGAACCAAAATTCATCAATATTTCTCATCCTCGCAAACTTGTCTCTCTCATATAGGAATATGAACTTAAATTCCGTCCTGATTCTCCTATTACACAAAAAGCCATGGAAAGTGTAGGATAAGATCGTTATCACTTTCGTCGAAAGTTTCATTTGTGATCTGACTCATCTAGGAATAAATTCGAGTTGCGTTATGATTTTGAGATCCAAAAAATTCCATATACAGAAACAGATTTACAGAAGGCCTATCTAAATTACATGAGGGAGTTGATCAGTAACTTATAATATATATCTATCTAATAGTGGATTACTAGAATCTCTTTGACAGTAGGAAAAGAATTAAGATTGATTTTGAAAGAAGGTAGAGAGAAGAAGATGAATTAAGAGGCTAGTATATATTATATTTCAAACTTAGTAAGTGGCCAGATCCTGTTGTAACTAAAAAGTTAATGAACACACAAATTGAAACATTTACTTTAGATTAAAGATTACAATTGATTGAAGAAGAAAGAAGTAAAGAATAAAGAATTAATGATTGTTTTGCTAAGGAAGCAATTAAGTAGGAATTGGATAGAAGACTAAGATTTTAAGAAAATTAATAAAAGGAGGAGAGATGTATTGTTTCACGTAAGGAGACGTTTGACAATCTAAAAAAGAAGGCAGCTTAAGAGAATAAGAAAGTTAATGAGAAATTACAAACTCATTAATAAAAAATAAGGAATTAATTAGAAAAAGATTTTAGTACTTCCAAATCTATTTAAGAAAAAATGGATGTAAAGTAACAAACTTTAATAACTTATACTTTAGAGAATTATCAATTTAATAAAAACGAACAAAAATGATATCTGAGATTGCATCTCGTAATCGTAAATTAGAAGATAAAATTAATCATTTTAAAGATGATTTTGGTAATCGTTTAATGGAAGATCTTATAAGAAAATAACATGCTTTAGAATTATCAATGAGTAAAAGATAGAAAACTGCAGAATAGTTGGAAAAAAATAGATTAGAAAAATAATAGTTTTTTGAATAGAAATTAAATAATATAAGTCTTAAAATTAAATAGGAGAGAGAATAAAAAGAAAATGAATTATTTAATAAGGTTGGTTAAAAATTATCTAAAACAGAAAAATTATTAGAAGAACATGATAAATTATTATTGAAAATGTCATAAGATAAAAAGAAAGAACAATAATCAAGATTTTTAAAATAAAGAGAAAGATATAAGTAATCAGAAGGAAAATAATAAGAAAAAATTGAAGAATGGGATGAAAAATTAAAAAGTATCTAAGATAGAATTGAAAAGTTTTAAACAAAAAAAAGTGATGAATGGAAATCTATCAAATAACATAAGATTTCAAATCAAAAAGAACATTTAGAATTTATTTAATATATGAAGAAGAAGAAGGAAGTAATAAATTTATTTAAATTTAGGATAAAGATTAAAAATAATATCTAGATAAATAAATTATGGTTTAAAATAAACTCAAAAAGTTGAAAAATGAGTAAGAATACATTCGAACTTATCAAACTGTTTCTAAATAGAAATTTGAATAGAATACTTTAGCATAAATTGGAGATTTAGTAAATTTGAAATATTCCACATCTTTTTAGTTGCTTAAGTATATTTAATTATATTATTATTAGTAAATTGAAAGATCTAGAAGATGAAGAAGCATTTAATGATATTTAATAAAAATATAAAAAAATTGTCAAAGTTCCAGAAAAAAAACCTGTAGAATGATCAATGTTATTCATTTCTTTATAACTATATAATCATTGATATAATAAATAGTTTACAAGAAGAATGTCTTAATTTTATTAATTATTATGAATACAAACAACATAAGTTATTTTAATTAAATATTTATAAAATTCATTTCAAGTATAGGTATAGTCAGTCTTGATAGTATCAAATAATTTGTCCACTTAGGCTTTTAACACATTTGCTAATTGTCTATTGCACTTGGACATCTATTCAATTAATCATTAAGGTAGTACTTATTGAATAGTTCTATTAATTTATTAACGTTAATTATCTAATTAGATAAATTTGGTTTTATGTTTATTGGAATCACATTTTATATGGTTTTTATTCTTATTGCTCAAATTTTAATTGTTTTCCTTATTCCAATCAATATTATGAACATTTGGTTTAATGATTTCATAATGCTATGCAACAGAGTTAATAGAATTGATAGTTGCTCTACTACCATCTAGATTATCCTCAAAATTAAGATGTTAAGGTATTATGACATCCCTATGAGATTGGCTAATGTTTTTAATGAATTCTTCGGATTTACGATGACAACTTTCATCAGTTCGTTATTTCTCAAGTTTCATCACATTCCTTCTTATTTAATACATCTCATGTAAGGGACTGAGAATATCTAAACTAGACTTTCTGCCTTCTTCAGTGATTGTATGAGTTTGCAGTCGTTGTTACATAATTAATATATTTGAAATATTATTGATAAAAGTGAAAGTTTATTGAAATTTTTATATATATATAAATATTTTTGTTTGTAAATGTCCAAATTGAAAAGCTAAGTAAAAGTGATGATTTATATAAAAGACTATTTCCAATTAAGCTTTATGCAATGATACGTCAATTTTGTAATAGAACCATCAATAAGTAAAACAAGAAAACTAATACAATTTGAGTAGCACAGATTGTAACAGGCAGAAATCCTTTTTAGGAGATCGCTTTGTTACATAATTAAAAAAGAATTTTACAATCATTCAGGAAAACCAATTGGAGAGTTAAGACATTGCATCAGCATAATTGGCATTGGAGATGCTTTATAAATAATAAATACTTGAATAGGAACCTATATTTGAATCAGACTCAATGTAGTTTATTAATCAAAGTGGATTTTAATACAATTAGCAGAATAATTTCAACAAACATAATTCTAAAATTTACAATAGGTATTTTTTGTTATTTATTTACTACTTAGTATTCTAATAGATCATAAGTATTTTACAATATCAGAAACATTATCTAATTATTATGGTAAGTATGTAAGAAAAATACAGAAAGTTCCATTTAAAGTTCTTGATGCACCATAACTTTAAGATGATTTTTATTTGAATCTAATAGATTGGAGTAACCAGAATACATTATCTGTAGCATTAAATTCTTGTGTATACTTATGGTATGAGTGAGTTTTTATTAATTTAAGGAATGCATAATCTTCTAAAGTTACAAAATTATTGGATCTTCATAATGATTCAGTTACAAGTGTGGCATGGTCACTTCGAGGACCACATCTGGCTGTTGGAACTAAGACAGGAGAAGTTTAGATTTGGGATGCTATTAAATTATAAAGAGTTCGTACTTATAAAGGACATATTGCAAGAGTAGGGACATTGTGCTTTTCAGATAATGTTTTAAGTAGTGGCTCAAGAGATAAATTGATATTATAAAGAGATTTAAGATTGAAAGGAAATTACTTTCTAAAATAGTCTGCTCATAAATAAGAAGTTTGTGGTTTGAAATGGTCACCTGATGGATAGATGTTAGCTTCAGGAGGTAATGATAATAAACTTTATCTTTGGTCTTCCAATAAATAAGATAAACCAATATTTAGATTATCTGAACATTAGGCTGCAGTTAAAGCTATTGCATGGAGTCCTCATTAACATGGATTATTGGCTAGTGGAGGAGGTACTGCAGATAAGACCATTAGATTTTGGAATGCTCTTGAAGGAAAATCATTATAAAAAGAAGATACTGGTAGTCAAGTGTGTAATCTCATGTTTAGTAAGATTGAAAATGAACTTATTTCTACTCATGGATATAGTCAAAATTAAATAGTTCTTTGGAAATGTAATAATATGAAAAGGATCTCTACTTTGGTTGGACATACATGTAGGTATTATCTACATTTAAATATTAGAGTACTTTATTTAGCAATGTCTCCTGATGGATCAACTATAGTCACAGGAGCAGGTGATGAAACTTTACGTTTTTGGAATTTATATCCTTAAATTAATCAAGATTTCAAATAGCCTAATGGTTCTTTACATATTCCAACTATTCGATGATTATTTGACAATTCTACTTAATATTTTTATAAATTTATTACATTTTTATAACTTCTTATTGGTTTTAGCAGTTATAATGAAATTCTGAGAGGATTCAGCATTTTAATTAGGTGTAACTATATAGTTTATAAAAATTTAAGAATTTATAATCATTATTCTTATTAAATTATTAATTCTAGTGAGACAATCAAATATTGAAGGAATTTGTTGAGAGATATTGGATGTTATATTTATCTAAAGAAAGAGGTTTGTAGCTGAAATTATAATCTATATAGATGTAAAAATTATTAAATAATAATTATGAATCCTAAATAACCTGTATATATTTAAGGTATATGGTAAATTCAACATAGAGGTTAAATTGGATAATTATGAAATTGTGAAACCTTTAGGCCAAGGAGCTTATAGCGAAGTTGTTTTGGCAAAAAATAAACTAACTGGGCACGAATCTGCTCTTAAAATTGTGGATAAACCTTTTTTAGTTAAGGTATGACAAATTCAATAAGGTCAGGAAAAAAAGATGCATCATGCCTGCATTGAAAGAGAAGTGCTAGCATATTTGAGACATAAAGGAATCATCAAGTTGTTCAATTCATTTGAAGATGAGAACAAATTGTATTACTCATTGGAGTTATTAAATGATGGTAATCTCTTGGGATACATTAACAGTATTTTAATAATTTAAGATAGAGTATAATTTTAATGAAAAAATGATACAATTTTATACTGCTGAATTATTATTAATTTTAGAATACTTGCATCAAAATGGTTTAGTTCATAGAGATATTAAACCAGAGAATATTTTATTGACAAAAGATAAACATCTAAAATTAATAGATTTTGGAACAGTATTTGTTTATGATGAATCTAAAATAAGTATTGGAGATAAATTGGAACAAATTAGAATTCAATATTAAAAATAAAGTTCTCCTTCTTTAAATGACTTTGAAAAGCCTCTAATTAAATTTTGTCGTGATTCTAGTTTTGTAGGAACATCAGAATACTTATGTCCAGAACTTATTGATTTTAATGTTGTTGGACCTTAAGCTGATTTATGGGCTTTAGGTTGTTTTATTTATTAATTGTACACTCATAAAACTCCATTCTATTCTGAAAATGAATTTCAGTTATTCCACAATATTAGTTAATGCGAATGGGAGAAAGAATAAAGAATTCCAAATGATGCTTTAGAATTAATCAAAATATTATTAGATAGAAATCCATAAAATCGATTTTATGGAGAAATCAATGGTATATATATCTATATATATATTAAGATTCTGATTATAATTATGATAGCTTGAAGAAGCATCCTTTTTTCAGAGGAATAAACTTCACAAATATTTGGTTATAAGATGTTCCTTAGCCAAGTGTGAATACATAAAAGAGGAAATTGAGCAGATATCAAACTACCATGCTTGACAAATAGAAAGAGAGAGATAATAAGCCTGATATTAGAGGAAATTCAGTGATTAAATATTAGACTGATCAAATAGTTTTAAAGGGGAATGTGGATAAAGAACATGGTGTACTATTTATGACATAGTTTTCTATAAGATATGCCAATATCAGTATACAAGGTGGTATACCTTATTTCAATTACATAAATCCATAGTTGAATAATAAACTAGTATTTAATTATATATATATATGTTTAGACAATTATTCCATTAAATTAATTCACTTCTTGTAGATTGTTAGGCAAGGGTAAATTCATTGTTGGAGATAAAAATAAGAAAAAGTACATTTTTAAAGAAAGAGATCATGATATAACAGCTTAGTAATGGGTGAATACTATGAATAAATATATTAATCTTAATCATTTCTGATTTATTTAATATTAGGTATTCTAAATTGAATATACTTATATTTATCCATAAAATCTGTTATTTACTTTAATTATTGATTAATATTATATGTTTATATTTTACTAATGTAATTATTATTTTATCTATTTTGAATTATGGATTATAATAATTTGTCATCTAAGATCATATTAATATTTTGATTTTATAACACTCTAGATATTGATTCTTGATTAATAAATAAATAGGTGTAATTAGAAAGGTAATAAGAATTCATTAAAAGGTAATGATTCTTAGGTAAACCATTTAGATGGGAACAGCGATTTGAAATAATTATAATGATTTGGTTAAGGGATGAATCAATTTTCAGATGCATAAGGGTAAGAATGTTACTGTTGTGGAGAGTAGATACTTATAGGATTTGTGATTAAATATAAATTGAAATTCAGAATTAATATTTCAATATTAAAAGATATTGCTTATAATTGAATTACAGAATTTATAATGATCAATATTGTTGGAGTGGATATTATGAGGACTGTCAAATATGTAAAATAATTGAAAAAAAAGAACTAAGAAAAATCTATTTAATAGATGTTTCACATTATTAAGCACATCTACTTGATATTGGTCAGGAAGAAAACGACGAAGATGCTATTTACGAAGGATGTTTGATCCACGGAAATGATGGTTATTCATGTTAATTAGATATTTTAAATAATAATTGATTAATTTTATATAAATGAATATAGTTACGTTATTATAAAAGTAAGAGAGAACAAAAAGAGATGTGTAAGCTTTGATTGAGTGTTTAGGATAGGTAAAGTTCTTAAACTAATTGAATAATGGTTAAAAGTTATATTAAGCAACATTGAGGGGATTTGCAGAGAAGGCAACTTTAATTCGATATGAAAAAGGTAAGTTATTGATTGATTAATGAAGAATAGGACATATAATTTGGAGGGATGGGATTAAGTAAGAAAAACTATTTATAATATTGAATGGAAGAGTATAGGAATATGCATAATTAGATGATGAAGAAATTAATTAAAAGAGAAGTGATTTAATTCAACGTTATCCAGAGTGCTAAAATCTATTCATAAATAAACCTGGAAGAAGAATAGTCTATGAATATGAGAATGAAACAACTGATTTAATTAAAGCTTCAATTAATGATAATATGAGAAGGAGAAGAAGTCTTGTGTTTGATATTCCTTCCATGGCTGATGTACCTCTTATTAGGAGTTCATCTGTAATTTAAAAGAATGTTCAACCATTTTCAACAATTACAATTAATGAAGTAAGCAATATTGTATAATCTATTATTTTAGGCTCCATTATCATATATGATAGTATTGAGTAGGGAAGTAAGAGAATGTCTTAGAGAAGTAAAATTGATAAATGATTATCACTTACAATACTTCATTTAAGAATTTGTTTTGGCAGTAAGATAAGGTAGAATGTTTTCACATGGAGATTTGTTGAACTCTGATATCTATAAGAAGAAATTTGACAATACTTTGTTATGTCTTGAGGACACAATGATTATGTAAATTAACTTAGATGATTATCATAATATTGAAATTCACTTGAATTTAAGAAAATAATAAAAAATTTGGGATGTGATTTATTCTGGATTGTTTGGAAAGAGTAAAGTCAATTAGGAAGATACAAATCAAATTATGAAAGTGTTGGTCAATAAATATACTTCCAAAAAATTCACATAATACAATATAGTTTATATACAAGGTGAGGTTTAAAAATTTATATACATTGTAAAAGAGGGAGAATTTCAATTATCGTTTGATAATCAAGAAAGTGTTTTATAATCTACGACTGTGATTGCAAAGGTGAGTTAAGGATGTTTATTAGGTGAAGAATCATATACAGCCAATAGGCATATCTTTAAATGTACTAGTATATCTTCAAAGAATAAAATAATTGGTTTAAGTATTCATGATTTAGAGGCTTTGGGACATAGATTTGTTTGGTTGAGAGACTTGTTGAAAAACAAAGAGAGACTTAAATAATAATGGTTAAAGACTAGAATGAATGAGAATGTACACTTCAGTATTAAATTAAATGAGAAATAACAGAATTTTGAAGAAGAAAAGAAAATTATTTCAGAATTCATAATGCCTGATCCAGCAATTTAAATTACCTAATTCTAAAGATTATAATCTAATCGTCCTTAGATGATCACACCTTCACCTTTAAAACGTCCCAAATTAATTAAAAACAATAATTAGAGAAATATTAATACAAGTAGAAATAATAGTAAGGGTTGTACAAAGAAATTAGAGAATTTAAACATTTTTGGAAATGAAATCTTATGTGAATTGGGTATAGGTAAGATAGCTACTTAAAATACTAAGATTAGTAGTTTTGAACCAACAGATCATTCACTAACTTATAGAGATACTAGCAGACTCTTACTTAAGAAAATTAGAAGAGCTTCAAATTATAATACATCTCAACCTGGATCTCATAGAGATAATAGTACTATGACTAATGAGATTGATATTGTACCTATGATGATGAATATGAATAAGAATTAATTACAATTCTTAAAAACTATGGTAGGCAAATTTAACTATAAGAATTCTCAACCTACTGAATGTCTAAATTAATAAAGTACTCCTGTTTTCATACAAAGTATCTATCCAAAGAGGATTGTAAGGAGAACATGGCAAGGGTATGATTGAAACTACATTAAAATGTTCAATATATACCATCTTACTGTAATAATTTATTAAAGTATTGTAAATGGTGTTGTTTCTTATTTCATTTACACCAATTCACTTTCTTATCTTAGGCACATCAATCTCATTTTTTTCATTAATTAATATGCAAGATAAATCTAATACTAATTCAAGTGTCATTGAGTCTTAATCGTAGAAGAAAGGAGTTGAAAGTTTTGAATAGCAGAAAAGAAGACGAACACGCAAAGTCAGCGATGCTCTTCGTGAATATAAATGTGGGTGTGGAAAGTCTTACTTGAGCTATCCAGCCTTATACACTCACAACAAATAAAAACACAATGGGGTTTTCAAATGACATAATACTGTAGTAATCTCTAAAGAACCTAGATGAACATAAACAGGAGTCGACGATTTCGGAGTCTCAGACTCAATACATCTTCGCTTCTCTTGCAAATGCCTTAGGTAAGTAAGAAGACCAACAACAGACTTCTCTTACTGTCTAGAACATGTATGATCTCGTTATGTGGGAAATCTAGTTATATATGATGGAATCAGATTCCAAAGAGTTTAGATTAGACTATTATCATGAATTATTGAAATAAAGTTCTCCTGTTGAAGTCTCCACTCCACAGCTTGCCTTTATCAAATTCATTCATGAAATAAAAGAAGTCCTTAATTTTGAGTAGATGAAATTAATCTTTCTTTTTGTGTATTCCTTCAGACGATTACTCTTAGAGAATCCAGATTGCACTACGAGTGGTTTAGTTGAGAAGGCTAACCAATTGATTTGTTCTTAATTAGAAAAAGTTTTAAAAAGCATCTAATAACTTTCAGATCGACATTACATTGTACATTTAAGTAGAATGGAAAATCTACGAGAAGTAATGATACAAATTGTGCTAAGCTTTTGCAACTGGCTCTATGCTCGTAATTTGACTGATGACAAGTTATCTCTAAAGAGTGATTCGGATTGATTTTTTTATATCTATATAAGCAATCATTCTTTTGGACCAGTCTCTTGTTTGGTTAATATAATCTTATTAGGATCGAAAGGCCATCTATCAATAAGTTACTAGGGTTTGTCTAAGTAACTACCATCACCAAAATTGACTTTTAATCCATACAATTTTCCCTAAAAAATAAATAAACAAAAAATATACCCAAAATGAAGGATGTCCAATATCATTTACTAAATGCAAGTATAGTTTATTTGGAATCATATGTGTTGCCTCTAATGTATGTTCCTGAATACCAGCTGGTTATAAAACATAAGCCCTAACTTCATGTTAATGATAACCAAAATATACAAATGTCCACTAATAAGGTTTTATAGTAAATGAATGTTGTAAGGATTCAAATGAAGGATCCTTAATAGTATATGTTGCAGCCATTAACTCATTTACCTTAGTAAATAATGCCAATGTTCTATCTCCAATAAATTAATTGTCCTAACCTACTTCTTCATTATTAGAAGTTAATCTTAATAATCCTCTAAATTGATCTTCCATTTCTGGTAAAAGTGGAGCATTTTAGTACCAAAAGCCAATACTATAACTGAGCATTTCTTATTTATCATCAAACTCATATCTAAGTTCATTCTTTTTTTCATCTAAATCATCCCAATTTGTAGTATCCAACATTTTAACTGGCCATCCAAATCCTTCAGAAGACTATGAACTTATAGGGACTTTGCGATGTAATTTATGAACCATCTCTACTATGGTATCAGGATTATTTAAGAATGCACCAGCACCAAAAAAGACTCTTGGATCATAAATCCATCCATGGAATGACTTATAACCAAATTCATTTGCTGCTAAAACCAAACTAGCATATCCAGTAAATACAAAATGTGTAACATCTAATTTTACTTCTTCAACATGTTCTCTATCCCTAAAAATAATCAATCCATAAAACTATTTATTTTTATAACTTGCATATATGTAATTCCATTCTCCTTCTACATTTTCATAATTCACTTTTGCATCAACAGCATTGTTTGGACCTGATGCATCATAAGTGCTGAATTCATAAAATCCTTTTTTGAGGAATGCAGATAATGCTCTATTTCCTAATTCAGCCTTATCTTAATAATCTGAAGTCTATGAAAAACGGAAGATAGTATGAGTATCAGATCTTTCAGTTAAAGTTGTTGGAAATGCTATCAACCATCTAGTCCACATACCAACAGCATATTCATCTACAGATTCAACTTCTTTATTGAAAGTTTATTCAAATTTAGTATCAATTTTCTTATCTTCTTTCATAAACCACATATTTTTCTAATTCTTAATAATATATCTTAAATTTGGCATTGTTTCTTCATTATAAGTATGAGATCCAGATCCAAATAATAATTCCCATTTGTGTTATTCTCCTTAGAATTTCCTACTAAAAGAATCTTTACCCAAATAAATAAACATATTATTGGCAACAAAATGTTAAACATCCTTAAATACAATAGGAACATCTTTTTCAAATAATTTTATTAATGTTGCAACCTCTCTCTTCTCTTCACTATAACTCATATAGAAATATGTCCAAGCTCTTTTAGAATTGCCCATTTCTGCTTTTGCTTCCAAAAACTTAGCTTCATTCCAATCCTTCAAACCTGTAATGCTATAAGTACTAACCTTTACAGTATCACTTGTACAGACTTAAGCATATAATGTTCTATCTCCTTATTATTTCCTATCAGATAAATGTTCTTCATCATTGTTGGTTAATCTAAATAAGATTTGACATGGAGAATTGATTTCCCCTTCAATTTTAGCTTGTACTTCAGCAATCTTAAACCATCCACTTATGGCATATTCTCCTATTCCTTATAATTGAGTTAATTCTTGTGTCTTATATTATTCTAATTCTACTTATCCCTTCTTCTATTTTTGAATATAACCAACAGTTAATTCCAATGGCAAAGCATAACTAGATTCTATTGATTTTAATAATTATTCTTCATTATCTACATATGCTTCCTTTCCAAGATGAGCTGAAATCTGACTGAATAATCCATGAAATCCTGCAACATTCTTTTCTCCACCTAATATCAACTTAATCCATTCATTTAAAGGTCTCTACAACAATTATTCATTCTTTGCTTTTTGTATATGTTCTCCATCATATACATAATAGATGGATTCCTATATTGATCTCTTATATCCAGCATAAATGTAATGCCATCTACCTTCTAATGAAGAGTAAGATATTGTAGATATTTCATTTGGAGCATCCTCATTTATATCATAAGCACCAAATTAAAAGTTATCATGTACTATGTATGCACTCAATACTCTATCACCAATAACAATCTTACCATTCTCCAATTCTTCATTCGAAGTTAATCTAAAGATTTACATTTCACTTGGTATATTCCATAATCTTGATGGCCAAGCTTACAAGAAACGAATCCATAACCCAACTGAATATTCTTAAATACTCTCTATCTTTTAATTAGGTTCAGCAATTCTTATTGTTACACCTTACTTTGCAGCATCTTATGAATCTAGTACCAACTCATCTTCTTCATAATCCCATTATAATTTGGCATTTGGATTGAATAGTTTTGGTGACTATAGATAAACCATCAAACCTTTGAAATTATCCTTTCTAAATGCTCCAGTTCCAAAATTCAATACTACTTAAGCCAAACGACTATCATATGAATTCAAAAGAGCATCTTTAGCCAAATAGAACCAATAGTTAGATGACACTGCATGCAAAGATGACTCTAAAGCATGTTACTCATTCTCTTCACTATTAATATAATAAACTATTTATTAACTCTCCTTTGAATATGCAAAATATGCAAATGTCCATACCTCCAAATTTTATTTAGTTATCTAAACTGGATATGCATTATTTAATTAAACTGTCTTATCACCCAAACTATAAGTACTGAATTCTAAACCTTCTGTATGACACAATACTAATGTTCTATCACCTATCTTTTAAGCATCTCCAAGAGTATCTACTCCATTTGTTGTCAATCTATACATCAATTAAGTATTCTTTTAACTCTTGAACCATCTAAACCACAATTACACTCCATACTCTCTTACTTCTTGATTAAATGTTGTTAAATGATGTTTCTCATCAAGTTTTCTTACATCATGTATTCCAGATAAAATTTCAATATTCTTACTTACTTATTCAATATCTGGAATAGTATCCTTTGTTTTAATTCTAGATAACAAATCAGCCTTGTTATCAATAAAAGATCCTGGACCCAAATTAAATCTAACTTTGGTTATTTACCCATTAAAATTAGCATAATATTTACCAGAATGGCCAACAGAAAAGTATAAATAATTTGTTAATAAAGAATGCAATACATCCATCTTTAATCCTTCAGTATGATCTCTAAATTAAGTAAAAGCTATAGCATGTCCTTCCTATTATGTTTGTCTCTTATAACTAAAATAAAGATATTGCCATTCTCCTTCACTCTCCCTTTTGTATTCTAGATCACCTCCAACATTGTTAACCTTAGTTATAACATCATAAGTGCCAAAAGAGAAGGCCTTTCTACCCATAACTACTACTAGAACTCTATCACCTGGATTATCAAAATCTTTATAATCTCTATTACTAGTTAATCTGGCAACTCCCATAAGTTGAGGTTATGAATAAATATTTTATTTGGTTCCATAATATTGATATCTTAACCAAAAACCATATCCATACTCTGAAACTCCATGTAATTAAAGAGTTGAACTTTATTCAAAATGGATTTGCATAGGAGGTTCTTCTTCTTTAGTTGCACACTCTAAGATCCTCTCCTCATGATGAGCCTCTTAACCTGCTTATTTTATATGATCAGCTCCACTAATAAATCCAAAATGTATTTTAATATTTTCATCCTCTTCAAAGTTACCCTCTCTATAAGCACCAAAACCTACATTCACTACCCATGTTTTCATCTATCCAATAAAATCTACATAGGACTACCTTCCATGACCAACCATGATACTGAAAACAGCTAAATAAAAATGTTAAATGTTTTCTTGTGTAAACTCTGAATCAGAAAATGCAAATCTTGCATAACCATATGTTTTCAATTATTATTTTGAATATCCATAATATAAGTAAGTCCATTGATCTGCATATTCATGGAACTCCTATTCAGCCGGAATCAATTTTCCATTATTAGTATAAGTAACATATCTATAAATAGAGTCTCCTCTTATAATTTATAAAGTCTCTTCTTTATTTCCATCAATATCTAACAATCTCTTTTAAGCCAATGTAATCACATGTGATTCCTTACCAGTAACAAGTGGACCAGCCCATCTAACCCAACCAGAAACAGAATATTCTTCAGCACCCTAATATTTATCAAATTCAAATTCAATTGGATCTTCAGCTATTGTAATTGCAGATCCAAATAACTACAAAGTCTATCTACTTACTGGATGAATTTATGCCTTTTCAGGTAATGTATTTTATGTAAACATTCTCAAAGTATCTTTATTTGGTACAAATGCTCCAGGACCAAAACTAAATGTAACTCTGGCAAACTCACCATTAAATAATGGAGCTGATGTCTTACCAACAATGAATTCAACATATTCTACTAAGAAATCATGATAAACAGTGAAAGCCACCTCTTCTATTTCACCATCTACTCCAAATTGAATGTATCCTTTGGCAACTCCATTATCACCATTTCTCTTATATCCAAAATAAACATAATTCCATTAACCTTCTAAATTAGCAAATGGGATATCATCCTTAAGACTAAGAGTCTAAAATTCATATGATTCTTAAGTTAAAACACAAGCCAATGTAGTATCTTTTAAAGTCTATGGTCTACCTCCATTAGCTCTAACCCATTTACCATCCAATGATTCAATTATATACCCTTGAGTACCAACTCTAGCAATATTATGAACTGGTGATCTCTTATTTAAATATTTTGGCAATGTAGTCAACCATCTTGTCCATAAACCAAAAGCATATTCACTTTAACCATTAATTTTCAATCCATTTTCATCATGTATAATGATCTTATCCACAACAGTATCCACTTGATCAAATTCTACATATCTACTCTAATCAACTCCCAAATAAGTAATTGGCTTACCTACCTAATATACTCCCATCACTCCTTCTCCATAATTAAATGTTGTCTAAAAGTCAAGACCTTCTCTGTAAGCTCCTTCACCCAAATATACCCCAACATAAGCTATCTTTCCATTAAAAGGTGAAACTGTCTCATCTCCTCCCACTGTAACACTCAAATGATTAACTTGCTTGTGATATACTCCTTCAAATTTCACTTCTCCAACTACTTAAGGCTTTATTAAGGCACCATAAGCTCTTCCTTCCTTGTATCCAAAGTACACATAAGTCCATATATATTCAGCACTTTCAACACTCTTTAAAATATTTACAGACCCTTTAGCTCTGTTTCCATATACAGAGTAAGTATTAAAATATACATTACTCTTAATTCCTCCACCATATATATGATGAACCTCTAAAGCTCTATCTCCTAAAACTCCTTTTCCTTAAGCACGTACCTTATTGGATCTCAGATTAATAAGTTAAAATGCATTAGGTTCATCTACTTTCAGATCATCAACCCATCTAAACCAAAATGCAACTGCATATTCTTCAATTAATAATTATGATTCTTGAGGATCAAAATGATAATGTTCTCCTTTTTCATTACCACTAATTAAAATTGGTTTGCTGATGATTGTTTCTTCTATTAAAATTGGAAGTTATTAAGGCATATTACTCAAAGTCTTAATAATTTCTTCCAAAGAATCATCTCCATCAATAAATGCAGGAGCATCGACATCATAAAAGATATTGGCAAATTATCCATTTAATCCTAAATAATCCATGTGTTTTCCTCCGAAAATGAATTTAACATATGTAGGTGGAACATGCTAAGCTTCAATTTCTATTCTATATTTAGGTGCACCTTCTCCATATTTTACTATGTATCCCACAACCTTTCTTTATTAAGAACTGTAAGTGTATGCCACAAAATACCAAATGCTATCCATATTCTCATTCAATACAACATTTGTATCCTTTGTTTTACTTTAAGATGTAATATCATATGTTGAAAATACAAATGAATTGTCATATAGAAATAGAGCTAATGTTCTGTCTCCATAAAATGAGAAATCTTCATATTCTTCATTCGTTGTCATTCTTGATAAGAAATAATATTATCCCTCTTCACGAGCATGTTATTTGGTTGAATGTTCACTGAATCTCACCCAAAATCCATAACCATATTCAGATGCATCTTATAATAATGCTCTATCCGCAAATTCAAATACTTAAGTAGGTTCACCATCAAATTCTGAATTAAAATACTTAGTATTTACAGCAATAGCTTTCTTTTCTTGAACTCTACCACTACTTGCTCTATGCTTAGGTGGTTAAAATTATGTTGGTTCATTGGCATTAAATTCATCCTTAACTGATGCTAATTTAATAGATCTATCATGTTCATTTTAATCATCATGCTTATCTTCATTAACTACATCATTAAGTAAATTCTCAACAGCTAAATAATTAGCTCCTTATTTTTAAGATTCAATGACTTCTTCTCCAACAATTTCTTCAACATAATTTTTATTTCCATAACAAATAGCAGGTAATGGCTACTTTTTTGCCATCTTCTTCTCTTACTTAGCTTCTTTTCTAGTTTTTTATCCAGTTTTAGGACGTGGCCCTGTTCTTTTAACCTTTTTCACTACTTTCTTTGATTTCTTCCTAAATTAAGGAACACATATTTCCCCATCTTCTTCTCCATTTTCTTTTTCCTCCTCAACTGGAACATCTTCCTTTTTATCTTCTTTTTTCTCTTCAACAACACTTTTCTTTTCCTTGACAACCTTCTATTTCTTCTTTGTAATATCTTCCTTAGTAACTGTAGTTTTCTTAGATTCTTTCTATTCTGTTTTTTTCTTCTTACTAATTACATCAGCTTTTTATTAATTTATTTTTTTTGCCTTCTCCTCCTTCTTTGTTTTTTCTTTTCTTTTTGGTTTAATATTTTTCTTATCAATAGTTTTATCATCATTTTTCCCGTCTTCAATAATTTCATCAAGAGTCTCTTCTGTAATTTCTATTGTAGCCTCTTCCTCTGTAATCTTTTCATCATCAGGTACTGGTTCATCTTCAATAATTTCTTCAGTTGTAGTTTCTTCTGTAATAATTTCTTCTTCTGTAACTTTCTCATCATCAGGAACTGGTTCATCTTCAATTGTTTCCTCTGTTGTCTCTTCCTTATTCTCTTCTTCTGTTATATTTTCATCATTTGGTATTGGATCATCTTCTGGTATTGGATCTTCTTCTGTAGTATCTTCCTTAACAACCTCCTCCTCTGTTGTATCTTCCTTAACAACTTCCTCCTCTGTAGTATCTTCCTTAACAACTTCCTCCTCTGTTACCTTTTCATCGTCTGGTACTGGATCATCAGTAACTTATTGAGGATGTTCTTCTGTTTCCTCCATTCCATCTACATAATCTGGTTCTGGCTAATTTACAGTATCACCATAATATTCACATTCTTCTCCAACTCCACTTCTAATATATTCAATAGGTCCATATGTAGAATGAGCATCAACCACTTTGCTTGTATCCTTTTATGCACCATATATTTCTCTTGTCTTTATTACACTACTTTTTGTCACTTTTGGATCTTAGGCATATTTATAAACCTAAGGTTCTGAATCATCTACTGGGAATTCAGCTTCCATTTCATCTTCATAAACATAGACATAATCATAAACTTCTTCAATTGTTTATTCTTCAAAATAATAAACCACATCATCATCATCACTTTCTATTATAACTTCTCTTGGTTATTATTTTTTTAGTTCTTATTCACAAACTTATTTCAAAGCTTTTAATTATGCAATCTTTTATTTCAAATGTGTAGTTAATTTAACATTTCTACATGAATCTACATAGCCATAGATTTATCTTTCTGCATTTCTTAAATAATTTATAATCTAATTAGCTAAAGCAACTCTCTCTTCTTTTGTTCTTTAAGCATTAAGACGCTACACATAATCATAAGCATCTTCAATTCTGCATGATGTCCATTCATTTTATAGAAATGCTTTAAAAGATGGACGATTTCTTTCATAATCACGAATTACTGTCGTAGCCTACTTTGCACTCTCAATAACCTTTATCATTTTTGCTAACACTTCCAGGTCATTTAATAATGATTCTCGATGTTCAATAATATCAACCCATCTTGTTAGTGCTTCAATGGTTCCATCAAAGTTCATGTAACAATTGAATCGACTAATTTCTAAGTCCCTTGCTTCATAATAAGTCATCCCTACCCTAACTACACAGACTTCTGCAACACTTAAGGTAGCTAACAATAGCAATAACAATTTCTTCATGAAAAAATAAATATGTAAACCCGTTTTTAATTATAATCATATATTAGATGGAATACTTCAATTCTAATCTAAACCTTTTATTTTACTTCTCATCCTCATACAATCCAAACATAAAATTCAATCACTTATACTATCCTATCTAACTCTTCATGAAAGAAAATTCAATTTTACAAAACTTCTTAGAACCATTGAAGAATTCCTTAATCTTTATTTTATATAACATTTTTCATCATATTATACATATACCTTGTTTATAATAAAATAATTTTTGTTAAATATTCTGTAAAAAAATAGTACTTCTTCAATCTAAAAACTATTTTGACATTAATTTATTTAATTATAATCTAAAATACTATAATATCTTATATCCATCTATAGTGTTTAATCATAAAGATTAAATATAATAATAAATTGACAAATACTTTATACAATTTCTTTTTTAATTTTGACTAACATAATTATTCTAATATTGTAAAAAATTAAGAAATTATTAGTAATTTGAAAGATTCATAAATTAAAAATATCTTATAATTATATTTAATTCTAAGGTCAAGAAAAATATAGTATTTCCTTAAATAAATAATTGTAATTAACAATAAATACTTAAATTT